>QKMX01024319.1:0-14831 GCA_003401595.1 Venustaconcha ellipsiformis
TCTTATCTTTATTCCTTGAAAATGAAAAGTTATACTAGTGCAGCTTTCACAAGAAGACTTCTTGAGATGCTTGATGGTCATAAATTAAAACAGAGTTGATATAATGTCAAGTGAAAATTTTGTATCACTACTTCTGATAAATGGAAAGTCATTTTCACATGGAGATTTTATCAGAAGAGTTCTTACTGTGTCGAGTTGCTCCTAAATGACAGTGACACAGACTGATCCTCAGCATAGCCACCATTGCAGTCTACACTCTGAGGATGATAAATTAAAAGTGAAAGACTGGGCTTCTGATGAATATATTTGGGTCACTAAAGGTGGCTATACCATTAAAAAAAAAGAATCCATAATTGTTTCATTGATGCTACAATCTGAGCATGAATAAAGTTCATTCCAAAGGTACTGAACAGTTTACATGAACAAAGATTTTAGTTTAACATTAGTTCATAACATCAGAGATTATATGTTTCAAGATCACATAACAACTACAAAATGAAAACCCAATTGAATACAGAAGAACACTACTTTCAGTTCTACAGACAATAAAAGAACAGGCTTCTATGAAACACCCGAGTAATATGCAAGTGACAGTGTACCAGATGTGTACCAAGACATGACAAACTCAAGAAATGCTAGCAAGTAAAACACATATGACATCTTCATAACAAAAACCAAGGCCTTTCAGACAACTTAATTTAAAGTACCTTACAGCTAGATTATCACATAGAATGTATAATGCACCTAGTGTACATATCCATCATACAGGTCATGACCACTGGACACTTCAGTAAAAGACAAAAAGAACAACATTTACATTTTGGACAGCAAAAATTAAAGTAAAATTTAAAGATCTTCTACACAGATCCAGTTATTATGTATTTGTTTAAATGGGAATAACAGTTTGAATATTAAAATTCCACACTTCCAAGAACAGTCTAATGGTATTTCCTGTGTACTTTATGCCAATGTAGTTATAATGGACATGCTGGCAGTCTAAATTTACAGTTTGATGACAGTGCTATGAGAACTCACCATCTCAAGTGTATTGAAAAACATGAGACGCCTTCATTTCCAAAGCTTGAGAGTAAATCGAAACACTAAGAGCTTAGCCTGAATATGAAGTACAAGATGTCATTGAAACAGATTCCCAAGTAATGTGTCAACTGCCAAATTTGAATATAAATATGGCTCATTGTAACAAATGGATGCACTACAGTTGTGTAACCACTGCAGGAATTGTTGCAAATGTTTGTTCATTTGTGAGTACAAAAATGCAAATGGCATATTTGTTGAAATTTTTTGTTGTTGAAATTATTTAAATGAAATAAATAAATGCTTTCTTAATGATTTTTGCAAGTTTCATATACTATAAATTAGAATATACTTGAACAGACCAAAAAATATCATAAGAAAACAAATAATAATTTCAGCACATTATATATTTCCATGATTCCAAAACAACAGAAATTAAACTAACCACTAACCATGTACTGTTTATTCTTTAATATGTTTATAGGAATAAAGCAAACTTGTATAATATTGTGATCTGGTACATTAGTACTAAACTTGTCTTGTTTGGGTTACACATTTTTAGTCCCCAGAAAACACATCATTCCAGCTAAACGATGCAAAATTTTTAAAATAAAAGACATATATTTTCTTAAATACTTAACAGGAATCATACCAAATATAATACTTTTTAAATGAATAATTAATTACCAGAATTATCTAAGATAATGTGGTTTGAGTATGGCTATAAGTTACACTTTTTTGTCCACACCTTCAAGGATGAAGGATAATGACATATTTTTCTATGTGTCATACCTTCTGTATCTGAATGATTGCATCAACATTTGTGATTTATTTTCCTTTTAAGCTGTATTTGTTTTATTTCAATCATCTTCAAAGTTCATCAAAAAATTGCCTTTTTTTCTTCTCTAATGTAATTTATTACCATGCTTGGATATTATGTAGTTGGCATTTGTCTTTTTGTACTGTTAATATGTAACTCTTGTTCACTACACAGACCCCCTATATCTTCTACAAGCAATTCTTCTACCTTGTAAATGATTGGATCATTTAAAAGCACCTGTATGATTTTAAATATTCCCTCTCTAAAGTTTGGTATGCATCCCTTTTAATAAATTGTTTGGTATTTCACAATTCTTTCTCATCTAACACCTGATAACTCTTTAAATCAATAAAGTGTTTATTTTTTGCTGTTATTTTGATGTATAAAAAATATAAAATTATTAATTTGTGTTTGCTCTGCCAATTTTGCCATTTTGATGCACTCAGCTTGAGATGAATCATATGCCCTTGTGATCATTTGTTTAAATCAGTCAGGTTGGTTGATTTTTCACAACCAAAATTAATGCACTGTATTGTTGCAATTCACTGTATGTAGTAAGATTTCAAATAACACAACATGCTGTGTGCTAGAATGAGCTCATTTGTTGGTTGGGTTTTGTAGTCATTACTCATCATTAAACTTAGTAGAGTCTCTCTTGCAATTAATTGTGACACTAATTCCTAAAGTGTTGAAACAGAAAATGTTAACTTTGTCAAATAACCAAACAAATAATCAGATTTTATTTATCATATATTGATATACTGCAGTGACATCACTATTCTTTATTTGTTTATAAATATTTTATCATTTCTGCCAGTACATGTGCTTCGATTAAAATATAGGATCAAAATGTTTTAGAAGATGGAGATTAACAAACACTGAGATCCCCTTTTGTCAGTTTGACCTTTTATTTAACTGAAAGGGAAGATCTTTAAATTTGAGCTTAATAAAAAAATTAACACTGACTTAACCTGCCCCACCCCCAAACATTTTTAAAAACTTCCATATTTGTTCTTAAGACATTTTTACAACATCAGAAAAAGAAACAAGACAGTATAATGAGAACAAACCAAATGTCATGTTGTGTTTTGGCTTCCAATAAAGACATTGTGAAAATAAGTGGTAAATTTATATTTTATTTTTGCCAGCATCAATTCTCCACTAATAATTTTGCAAGCACATATTTTCTCTTTATAAATCCTAATAAACCATAAATAAAGGCATGAAACTTGATGATAATCAGACTTTAGTATAATGCTCGTTACTTGTGCAATTCCTTGGTGAACAAAAAATATTTATCAAAAATACATGCAGAGTAAATAGCATAACGTTTCAGCATGATAGTAGCTATAACATTTTCATGACCAATATGACTATGTTGCAATTTTGTCAAACAGTTGTATGGAAACAAGGGGAATTTAACATTAGTTCATATGTTTAACATTATAGCACAGTATGGCCAGAGGGGGAAATGACAATGTTTAAGTAATCACGGGTTGAACATAGTGGGATGATATGGGGTTAAGGGTAAGGATATTGTGAGAAGACTACGTTTCTAAAATCATCACTTTGGAAAAGTGTACTGGATCATCTACAAGAAAAGCGTGATACTGTCCAATCACAACACGGTACTATACAGGTGATCAGAGAGAGAGAGTGAGAGGAAAGAGAGAATTTTTGAAGAGAGATCAATTCGACACAGAAAAAAATGTAATGAACCTAGCAACCCAAAGCTTAGTGAAAGTGAATATACTGTTGTGCACTATGATGAGTGACGTTCTGCAACAAAAGTGATGCAGCATGGCCATGCTCCACTACCGAAAGTAACTCTGTCCCTGTGCCAAAATATGCTTGTAATCCAAACACTCACAATTAATTTTTTACACCAATAAAAGACAAATGCTCAGTTCCCATGCTTTTGCCTTTCTATTATTATTTTACCATTCGATTTCACATGTTCAGATGGGAGTGGCCAAAATGTCTGGAAGGGCCCACCCCCAATGGTTAGCTTGAACAGGATTTACATATTAGGATCAAGGAGACAAAGTACAGTGTTTAACGTGTGGTTTGAATGGGAAAAGATACAGCATACCTTTGGCATGCCAGACGGTCTCCATGCCACTACATTCACTTTTAGGGTCCAGAATATGAATCCACATGACTATTATATACCCTTAGAGCTGCAAGGACGTGTATGCACGTGAAATGCCAAGAATAAGTGCAGCGACGTCATCCAAGTTTGGACCATCTGCATCTCTGAATGATGTTAGAAGGCTGATTACCTTTAAATGTCAGACACTGATATACTGCAAACACGTTATTAACTCTTGATGTCATGACTTATGCATGTCTTGTTGCACCGAATTCCACTAAAGAAAGTAAACGAAATGACTCAGGACTAACAGAATTACCAAGTACTTTTAGATTAACTCATTCATCAAGACTATGTGAATCGTTTGAATAGACGACATGTGTGTGTGTGACTGAAATTTTGGATTTCATTTATGGCTGATTCATTTTGGTGCTTGTATCACGACATGACCACCAAAATTTTATCAACAAAAACAAAATAATTATGTGGAAAGTGGTGCAGTTGGTGATTACCAAGAAGTGTTTGTTGATAATACACAAGAAGGAGGTAGGTGACTGGAAAGGATTCAACATTCGGAAACGGAAAGTACTATGTGAATGTTTACACCAGACTTATCACCCAAAGAAGGATCCATACGTTGAGTGGTGCTGTGACACACAAGTAACAAAAACATAACTTTTTGAAATGTTTTCATTTTGTTTGGATACGAAGAAACAAAATAATTTTGTTTGTCTTTCTGTATAAATTGACTTATGTCCTCTGTGGTAGTCTCAGAATTTCCAACCAACTCTGTATTTATGGTTACATTTTTCATTATCAAAATAATTGCTGAAAGGTGAGACTGTCGAAGTTGGGAGATGCCGTATCTTCGGCCTCCTTTTAACATGTTAGTTGCTGGACCTAACGGTTTGCGCAAAACCGAATTTAGCAATTGTTAAATCGAGCACAACTTACTTTTGTTTTATCCTCATCCATAATACGACATGTGACTTTTGAAAAGTGGCAATCAGCTTACTCGATGCTAAAGAAAATTAACGAGAATTGTCATTTCTTGAAGGATTTATAGGGAAGGCAATGGGTCGTGTCTGAGTCAAGTCAAACTTGTCTCATCATCAATGAAGTGTTATGTGATCAAGAAGTTAAACGTTGGTTTATGTGAAAAGGAAATCGTCACAACACAACTATTATCTAAAATACTCACAGTTTATTTGAACAAAAATGTGGGACATACTATCAGTTTCAGTGTTCATTTTACATAGTGATGTTTAAAAGTTTTATAGACAAATCTAAAGTCCAGTTATTTACTGAACAATTAGGAACACTGGCTGAATTACGCTTATGACAATGACAATCATTTGACACATGCATATTTACTTATCGATTTAAAGCCTACCGCCCCAGATTATTCGAGATTTATTATAGATTTCTTTCATGACTGATGTCAAGAAGGAGGCCTAGTAGTTTACACATCTCCTTCCCCGTTTTTGTCTGTGTAAAAATGAAACCTATACAAACAGTATTCACTTCTTTCCACAATGAGTTGTTGTGATTCATTCCCTTTTAAAATTGGATTACAAATACCACAAACGACCCCCCTCCAACTTTGCATAATTTAGTCTGTTGACAACACCACGTTGTTCAGTGGTCAAGATCGTACGACGTCCCGATAGTTAGGATAAATTGCAGTAAAATAGAAATGTTAAACAAGAGACACTTTATTTCCTCTGAATAAGGTGTATATTTTTTTCAAGACTTCATAACTATAGCGTTGACATCGGGGTGAGACCTTATTCGAACCAGTCTTATTCGAAACAAAAGTCAGGTTGATTTAGACCATGTGAACTATTGAACTTCGTCTTAGATTTACAATATATCTAAAATATTATATTTCTCACGAGTACACTGAGTAGTTCAAAACTGCATTTAAGGAAACAAAACCCCAATTGTACAAGAGATAATGGCATATATCTGTTCATAAATCAAATGAGATACTCAAAGACAATCTTCCATTTACAATTTAATAGTTAAATATTTTCAAAGCATTCAATTATTTATTATTTAGCTCAACACCAGATCATGTCAAAATCATATGACCGTATTCAGCTAATCTTGTGGACGTCGTATTAATCATAATACAGAAAATTATAACTATACGAAATTTATCTCTGTTGAATGATTCAGAAAATCATGACAAAGATAGTTTCTTCCCCATGTTTGAAGGAACGACTATTTGAACAGTGCTGCCATAATTGTCTCGTCGTATTATCACAATTTGACCAATAGTGTGTTACATTAGTCAACCAATCATTACTTTAATTGCAAACAATAATAGTGAGATCATCTATCCATTTGGAAAAAACAACGTCAACATGTTCAATATCGCTGTAAAAAAATTACACTTTTACTGACATTTTCCAATTTGCTGAATTTATTACCATTCTAGAATACAAAATATAATGTTCACTTTGAATAATTTTGTTATATTTAGTTATATGGAAATGTAATTATATTATAAATATGTTAATATATTCAATCTGTATTTTGAAATAAAATTTAATAATGAGCTTAAATATTTACGTTCATTAATATTTGGATAATGTTTGAAAGGTGAGAATGAATATAAAGTTGGATTTTTGGTTCGAGATTTTACTGGAAAGCAACAGTAAAAGTTTAAATATTTTGTTACTCATTAGTAACATTGTAGACCATATTAATTTGGTAAATATAATGCAAAGAAAACATGATTTGCATGAGAAATCAGTGAAAGCCATGGGACAGTTAATATGCATGACTGCTTAGTATAACATTAATGAAAAGAATTAAAACGTTTTTCGAAGATATTAATTCAAAGAATAACTGTTTCTTTTATGTAGACATTTAAAAGTTTGTTTGGCTAAAAAAAAATCTTAATGCGATAGCTCATATCTACTTTGTTAGATTTCGGCTAGAAAATGATGTAAATTTAAAAGTTGATAATCAATCTTTTACATTGTTCTACAATGCTTTCGAAAATAATAAAAACTGCTGAAACAAATTAGTTATTTTTGTTTCATTTTGTTTTCTTAAAATATTCAGGTGGTCCAAGTCATGTTTGTATTTAGTCCTAAACGGCCCATAATTTGGCCCGAATCAGCCGTGTTGCGAATCTAAAAAGGGGAGAAGGCCATCTTTCCTCATTTAGCCAAACACTAGGATGTCTAGTCGATGCTCACCAAAGCGATTTCCCCAAATTAAAAACATCATTAAAATATTCCCATGTAAATGATAGATATCGTCTGTGAATGCTGTTTAAACATGTTGAAAGGTGCGTTTCACAAACCTATTTGACAGCTAATTTCCAAGAAGTGAAAGGAAAGTAGACAGAATCATTAATGGCAAGCCGAATCAGCAGATGTGCTTCAATTGACTTCGTACAATCCTATTTATTTGTGTTATTGATGTGTTTTCAAAATCAGCAAGAGCTCTGAATTCGTCTTGAAAAAGAGATGTCAACACCCACTGCGATGACATATCGACTAAATGCATTAAATTTCTGAATCAACCATTCCAAACAAATTCAAACAAATGACACCTTAATTTTCTTTACCCCTGAAAATTCTGAAGCCAAATCAAGTGTCATGGAGGTTTTCACAATGAACCTTGAAATAATGTCTTTGGTAATATTGTACACATCAACATTCTCTCAAATGCATCGATGTGTTACATCGTCTGGTAGAAGCCATTAATCAATCGTACCATCTCAGTATCGATGTGCCCAAACGACGTTCCTGCTTAAAAGGAAATGGTACTGTTTGATCGATTGTTTGAACTTTCTGGATCATCCAAGATGAAAGTGAAACACGGGTGACAATACACTTTTTTCGTTTTATTGGATAGGTGCTTAGGTGTCACTCGTCTGTCTATAAATTGGAAGATAAACGTTAAAGTGTTTAAAGCAACCGTTGCCAAGTTAAATGAGTGAACAAAACAAACAAGGACATGTATAATATCGAAAATATTATCAATTAAATAACACTTAAAATGTGAAAACTCGCATCCAAGAACTCTGTTTGAAAGAATACAGACCCAAGTTCGAATCTTGGATTGCTGGGATTAAATTGATCATCTATTAAAAAGAAACAAAATGCATGAATACCGTGTCCTCTTCTTCACTTCATTACTTATGAAGTGTCAGAAACAAAACAGCAACAACAAAAACATCAACTGTAGGTGTGGTGTGGAGAACATGTTTCCGAAAATCAAATAATTTTCAATCAGTCATTGGAGCAGCCATTGGAAACGAGTTGCAACAAGGGGATACACAAGTGTGGATGATTTTACTCAGCTATTTTAATCACAATCCCATACTGAGATATACCGACGATAGTAGCAACATTGGTAGCCACGCCAACTCATCGCAGCAACCCTCTGGAGCCACTGGGGGAAAATCATTCACCTTTGATACTGAGTGAGTTCTTGGAGACAAGAACCATTGAACTATGAATAAACAATTTTAATATACTTTACCTACTGGTAATTTTATATATTTGTTTCGCAAAACAAATTGTGTTTGCAATGCAAAATTACATTGTGCTATGCAGTCTTTGGTAGAAACTATTCATTACATACAAGGCTTGAAAGTTGCCATGGATCAAACAGCTTTATTCCCAGAAATAATGAACGCTTGGAAAATTATGATCTTTGCTATTATAAAAACTACAAACAATGCGTCAGCTGATTTCCAGTTGAATATTTATGACACAAGAATTCCAGCAGAATATTGTTTTGTCTCGTTGATGCGATTTTCAAGGGTCAGCTTGGCAAAGCACTTGACAAAATCAGTGTGTATTTATTGAGTACCTACCACTATATAATTATCTAAAATTGCATTTTTCTAAAAGCAAAATGATGTCCATCACATTTTCTTCCAGCTTGTGTGTTAATCTGGGTGGGACAGAGGCATCACTCCAACAAAAGACATCAACAACCAATTATTCAAGTGCTTTCTATACCCTATCGAACTAAACAAAGGACTCTAGTGTCTAATACAGCATGGTGGGGAAAACAACTGCAGTTTAAATCAGGTGTCTTGCTAAGGAAACTTCTTAGTAGCCACACAAGCTGATCCGAGGGTAGGGATTCGAAATTGCATCATTTTGGCTCCACTTTGATGTAAAATGTCAGTGGTATGTAAATGCGAGCGCTAAAGAATATTTGTTTGAAAATAAGCTATCTATTTTTACATAGTATACATGATGATGATGGATGACACTAATTTTGATTATTTTATTATAAATATTCCTTTTAAAAATTTGTCTTGTTTGGTTTGTGGTTCTAAAAAAAAATCTTTTCTGATACTTTTTCTTTTTCTTTCATTCGTGTTTCTGGGTACTAATGAATCCAGAAATATATACATTTCTTAGATGTTAATTTATTTTCTTTCTCTTTTGGGTTATCTGTCTAAAGTACTTGAATCTGAAAGTTGATGCCCCCTCTCCTGTTTTCTGAATGGTGGATGGGAAACATGCCATTACTGATATAAATTTCAAAGGCATTCTGATTGGTCGAGATTCAAATTCAGCTTAAATCTGAGACAAGTCTATAAAAGGAAGTACATTTTCCTATTTGGCATTCTTCAACAATTTTGTCAAGAATGAGTGAACGCTGTTACGTGGGAAAGCTTAGCACAGACATGGCATTTGGAAATGGTGGATCACCTCTTGATCTAGATGAAAAGTATTACCCAAACACTGGAAATTTCAGTGGGAAGTGGTCTATTTTATGTTGGCTAAAGGTTTGATCCAAGGATTCATCAGAGGAGAACAATAGGATCAAAAGACCATGGGCAGACAAGCAGAAATGGGAGCACCAGAAATGGATGAAGGAGGAAGAACACCTGTCTGAAAGATGGGAAAAGTACTGCAGAACCTTTGTTTGAGGGATGCCAAAATTTAAGAGCTGTAGCATCAGCAATTCCCCATCTCACAGGAGTATAACTAAGAAATGGAGATAGATAATCTTAAGTATAGGCTTTGTCTCTATGGAGTCATTGTGTGACATGTAGAGATTAGTCCAAATTGTGACATTCCTTAAGGCAAGGGTAGGGGCAAATAACTCCAAGGCTAAAACCAATTTCCCACCTATTCCATAGAAACAGAAATAATATTCCAATAGTGCCTACACTGTGTTTTATGCATTTGTTTTTCTATGTATTTTGTCTATTGCTTTATCTTCCACACTAAACTAGTTTGATAGAATGTCAATTTTGATCATAGGGGTTTGGTTTCTAATTTCAATTTTGATTATAGGGGTTTGGTTTCTATTCAACCCCATTACTTTACATTTTACCCATACACCTGTAGGGCAGGCTTGACTGTGTCCTTATTTATAAAACATCTAATTGTAAAAACTGAATTACAAGAAAATATTTTGACTTACACAGCATATGAATGTTGGATACAACTTATTTTTTGTGATTAGGTGTGTTTATTCAAAGGTTCATTAAATATTTTTATGCAATCAGAAATGTATTTACCTGCTTGAAAACATTTACAACAACTTGGCTGATGTCAATCACCTATGCAAATTTACACATATACTAAAATGGTTATGAGAAAAGAAAAGCAATGGAGCACATAATTGCTATATGGTCTATTAATGTTGGTGTCATTATCCTCTTTCCAAGGATATATATTTTCTCCTCTGGACCTAAAAACTGTAGCTTCACCCTTAAAGAATATATACTTATTTCACATTATAAGAGGAGTAAATCTGTGCAATCAGGATGGATTCTGTGTCTGCCCTAACCCCTGGAGTATCATGGCTGGAGTCATAACTTGGACAGTGCTGAGATCCACAACTCAAGGAAGCTACAGTAGCTCTGTGGTTAACAAGGGTGATTTGAAGCGCATTGATTTGATTCACAATACTCAGCCTATGATATGAAACATTATCGATACACATAATTTTTGATCTTTTCCTCTATAGAAGGTTTTTCAGTAGTGGAATGGTGCCATTTTATATGTGCTGACATACTGGTTGTATAACTAATAAGCAGATTACAGAAAGATGACTTTTTCTGTTCATATGCCAATCTCATCCTGGACAAGATATAACAAGTACTTCCAAAACAGACCACCTGTTAGGTGTCAGTGATTTTTATTCAACCTTTTGGGCCATTTCCATTTCATCAAGTGCATGATTCATCTTGGTCACTATGACTTTCCTTTATGCACCACATGAATGTTTTAGAAACATCTTATTTACCAACTCCATGTCTTCACTTAAGTTTGGAAGTCAATTCAGTGCTATCTTAAAAATAAAAAATCGTGCAACTTCTTTGTGCAATGGAAATCTGATCTAGAAGTTCAAGTGATGACTAACAACCAAACCCTTCACAATGTACTTCCTTCAAATGCAAAACAATTGCCGTGGCTACAAGCACTTGTTTCTGCTAGTGAAAAGAAAATGAATTGTTTACAACACCCACGACCCTCAACTTATTAACCAGGTGACTAAAACTCATGCACTTTGGATTCTATCCTCTTGCCAGTTATGTATTAATTTTTTAAATCCTATCAGCATGTTCAGTTACTGATTACATTTATCACTGTAAAAAGTGACATTACAAACTTGTTTCCTACATACTTTACAGATTATTTAATAGCCACTTTTAGGCAAAGTTTCTTTGTTGTTTTATATCTAAATTGACCTAGTCTGGATGTCAATACTTCAGGATACTATGCAGAGAATAGGCTAGAGTTAATTCTGATTGGTGGTTATTATTTTGCTCTGGATGAGAACAAACAATAACCACAAATCACAATTAGATGTGAAATATTTCTCAGTGTGACACACTGTAAGTGTAGCCTTTAAATTTGATGCAAGCAGACGAGACGAAAAGCAGCAGAGAAATGCTGTGTAATGTGGTAATTACAAGGCTGTGAACATCATTTATGAAAAAAAGAGGAAAAAATGTATTCTGGGTGTCAAGTCGGTCACATTGGCTTCTTGTGGGTCGAGGGCAACAGAATCATTGCACAGAGAAATTCACTGTATGAAACCATTAAGAAACATATCTAGCATCTGCTATTCTATCACACATTGGAACAATATGTGGTAATGTGACAGTTGCTGCTGCAGTGTCAGCAGTACTGGTACTAGTAACTTCTTCAAATGGTTCCAGTTCATCAACAAACTGTTTAAACCACTTGTCAAAACTGTAGTGTGAACACTTGTTTTAAAAGTGACCCATGTTTAGTTGATTTAATGTGATTTGTAAGAACAACTTAGCCATGATTGCTGTAATTTATTTGCATGGAACATAAACTGCATAATGCCTGTCTCAGTAAGTCATACTTGACAGCAGTTATATAGTTTAACTGATACCAGTTTGTCTAAACACATCTTCAATTCTGGACATTAAAACCATTTGAAAGAAAATGTATTCTTCATGTCTTTGTCATATTCCTTCACTCCAGATTCCTTGTTTTTCAATGAAACACTCATTTTTCAACATGTTTGAATCATGACAAATGCTTTAGGCACTATCTTTTTCAGCTTTTTTTTTCCCACAAAGACAAATTCAAAACATTGTTTGTTTAGTGGAATGTTACTAAACACGCCTGGTGATTGGTTAATAATTGTGATCATATATTTTGGTCATTTTGGCCAGACAAAAAGCTGTCTAAATTATGTACGCATGATTATGTTGTTGTTGTCTTTGTGGATTGATGGCCTACTCCCCCTGATAATTTCTCCTTAATTTATGCAAATCTCAAAATTGATCCTGGGAATGAATAAATCTGCTAAAAATTCAAAGCCCTGTTATTAAATGATCAGTAAAGAACTTAAATCATAAATGGGAACAAATCTATGATGTCCTCTTTATGCTTATGTATGTTATCAGTGACTCAGCATGCTGATGGAAAGAAATAATCAGCTTGGAAATGGCAGGGCTGAAATCTAATTGATGTAAATGTACATACCAAATCTGATTAATATTACAAATATAGCCTTTAGAGGGTTCACAAGTTTTTGCATCTGCAACATCAACTCATCAATTTACATATCAGTTATTAATAATCAAACTCATCTGAAATCTTATGTAAGTGTACATACCAAATCAAGACCTGATCTGAATGTGATATCTGTTCACAAGCTCAGCTAATCTGATGCAAAAGAACCTGATCAGTTTTATGTGTAGATGCTGTGCATAAATGAAATGATTTTGATATCTCAATGATATAACATTACAAGCCAAATCTAGCCAATAAGTAATCAGAAGTATGGCCTCTAGAGTGTTCACAAACTCAATCAACCTTATGCAAGATCACCTAATTAATATGTATGGATGATGTTCATAAATAAAACTATTAATGATCTCAATCATATAAGCCTACATACCAAATGTGAACTAAGATCTAAAAAAAAAGTATGACCTCTAATGTGTTCGCATGCTTGGCCATTAAGATACAAAATCACCTCAATAACATATATGGGTCACTCACAATTAACTAATTTGAAGATTTAATCATATAAGCTTACACTTAAATCTTTAAGAAAATCTAATTATAGCCTAATCAGAAATTAAACTTCCTGAGTGTTCATAAGCAGATATTACTGGATTGATAGTTAAAAATAAATGCATAACATGCAAAAAAGCCATACGTAAGCTCACTTGACTTTCGGCCAGGTGAACTAGAAATGCATAAACTGAACTTTTACTTGTCTAAGACCTTTACATATGGGATTGGCAAAATGAATGTGCCCCATGATTCAACACACCAGCTAATAAAAGATATGTAAGCAGGCATTCATATTATTAATTCTAGTGGTATGCAACACAGCATCTAAAAATGATGTGGATACAATTTTATTTAGATATCTCCAACTGTTTTTGAGTTACAAGAAGAGAAAAAAAAGACATTAGTTTTACCAATACTGTCCTAAGATAATCACTGGCTGTTAAATTTAGCGCTGAAAAAAGTACCTGACTGGTAACAAAAAGACAATCTAGTGTGATTAATATTTGACTACTAATCATAAAATATCTTTAATGGTTAGAAGATTACAAAGTTGACAGAAAATGTCTAAAAAATCATATAAACATTTCCCATAAAAAGTAATCAAATGGACATAAAACTGCCCACATGAAGACTGAATTAACTGAAAATCTAAAAAAAATATGTAAACAAAAATACCACGAATAGCACATTATATGCCTTCCATATTTAACAATCCTCTATGTAGGTTAGTAGGCATCACTCTCTCTTTGATCAAGTCAAATTATACATTCCTGAACTAAACTTCTGCACAGAGACTATTATTATCTTATCTGACTTACAATGACCATAAGAATTGACCTTTAGACTCTCCAGAATCACATTTCTTTATTTCAACAAGTGCAAGCCATCCACAGCCTCAGAATCAAAAAGGCCAATTCTAAACCTTTTTATTATGCCAAGCCACCCTTCCACAATTATTCTTTCCATCACTGACCTTGACCCTTTGACCTCAATAGGCTTTTTCTTCTCCAAAGTGTAAGCTATCCAGTTTATACAGGCATAAGAAAACTGAAGCATTTTTCAAGGACAAAAATGTCATTTTTGTACAATTTTCAAAGTAACCACCAAACACTTTTGCAAAGAAACAATTTCTCATTTTTAAGTGACAGTAATCTTGGCTTTGATATTTTGAGGACAAAAATTCAATAAGCTTCTTTCTTATCAAAAGTGCAAGCCATCAAACAAAATCTGGTTCAGTTTTCATGCTGAAACTATCACTATCTTGTGCAAAAACCAGTTCTCTTTCAGTGATATTCAGATTTTATCTCATGAGCTCAACAGACTTCTTCCTTTACACAAATGTAAGCTATTCATTGAGTTTGGTGCATATTTGTTGTTG
>QKMX01024340.1:0-10217 GCA_003401595.1 Venustaconcha ellipsiformis
ATATATATATACAAACTAGTCTTATGTGAAACAGCAAGTGTTTCAGTTGTCTGTAAGATAACAGTGCGTGACAATTTCCGAGGAAAGTTCAATAAGAACGTACGTAAGGTACGTCCTTACTGAACTTTCCTTGGAAATTGTCATGCTTAATTGAATTCGAAGTTTACTTAACTCAAAGCTTTATCTCTCTAAAGCAAAAAAGTGTAATGGTTTGTTTTTCATGGCATTTGCAGCACACAACATGCTACATCATGCTCAGGAAATGGCAGCTAAGCACCCTTCCTAAGGACACACAGAGGTAGCTGATTCCATGGCCAGATCAGGTCAAGGGTTGTTAAATCCAAAATTAAAAAATGGCTCTGACTTTCCTCAAAAGCAAAGCTTATTACTCAAAGTGAGCATAAATACACAATAAACGTGCGCAAGAAACGATGGCAAAATTTCAAGTTTCTGCAAGTTTGTGTGTTTACTTTATTTTAGGGGAGATGGTTAGGTCCGGTCATCCTGGAAATAGGTCGACTTTGGCGGATATAGAACGCGCAGCCCTTATAGTCCGACGATCCACAATTTGACCTACCCTGACTCCACACAATCATATCTGGAAATTGAAGCAAACTGATTCGTGCTAAAGCTTACTCATGAGAAAACTCACACTTAAAAAGAAGAACTTTAGATAAGATCATTCTCAAGTGTGAACGATTCAAACCTAGTGTCTGTGCAGGAAGCTTTATAACATCCTCAGTTACATCACTACTTTAAATGTTTTGTCTTTCTTCCTTTTCTATTCTTGAAAGCTCACATAAACTAAACTTACTGTTGATAATAGGTGTCTGCTAAAATATAGAAATAAATTTTGAAACAGATCACGCCTTAGTTTCACTAACCATCTCAATTTGTCTGACTCAGGGAATTTTTCATGATCTTTTTTATTGCTAGATTTAAAAGGTAATTTTATTTTTTAATTCAAAATTTAGGAGGTGTCACTGATTAGATGCCGTCTTAGTAAAACACATATCCTACACAGGTTTTTGTATTACCTCCACGGCTTGGGCTTGTGTTTTTATGGCACAACAATACATGATGTTTATTTCGTGCCGAGCAATTAGAGTAAAGAAACTATTTCATTGAAAAGTTGAGGATTACCTTAAATCTGAGAAATTTCTCAACTCCTTTCTTAGAAATAAAATATCCATGAGATAACAAAACATTATATTATTATTTTATTTCTACTCTGTGCCATTATGAGTGTTACATGAAGCATAATAATATTAAATATTAATTTGAAGAGAACTTTTTAGAAATGTAGTAAACAAACAGCTTTTAGAACATATTATCTAGAGAGAAAGTAATGGTTTGAATAAAATAAGAAATAAAAACTTCGTTAAAGATTCAAACGCATATGTACGTGGACAGCAGGTCTGTCTCAACAACTCTATCTTCTTCTCTATGGATATAATTCTTGAACAATGAACACTTTTAATAGCAATTCCAAAAGAACGTTTAGTAGAAACAAACTGAAAAAAATGAACTCCTTAATAATTTTAGTTAGCAATCTTGCCTTTCGTGCTTGCCCTTATCTCGCTTTACGTATTCCAAAAATATCGCAGGGACGGCATGAAATCGTGGAGTGAAATCACGAAAAGGGCAGAGATGACTTACCTTGACCTGCGACCTTTGATGTCATTGCGTCCATGTACGGTATGTTATAAATACAAATCAACTGCACATAATTATTCTCATTCCGCGGTTTAAAGTGAACGGATTAAATCTTAGCCGTACAGGTAATGTTAGGACTGATTTCTTTCAATTTCATACAGTTTTTATTTAAATATTTCGATTATGACCATTCCTTAAGTTAGAAAGAATATCTGAAAAGCGGAAGAAAGGATCCATCAAAATATATAGGGTTAAAAATTCTCTTGATAGATTTTTTAAAGACACTGCCATAAGTAAAATAACATTAAATTTATAAATAAAGCATTAAACTTGCGAGTCATGGTCATCTATGCAAATTGATCAATCTTGTTTAATGTGACCGGATGATATGCCGGCAAATATGACTTTTATTACACGACTACTTATTTGTCAATATTAATAAACCCATGTAACATTTCCAATATTAACTGCATCATGAAATATTATAATTAATATGACGTAATGATGTTAAATAAGGCAAAAGTCCAAAACCATCCAATGAACTTTAGAGACATTTCACTAAATTGACGAGTATGTTGAACATTTCTTGAATTCCCAAAAGTCAATATTTACGGTCATGGTTTCAATAAAATCTTTCAGTCATACTCATTTCCATGACTCGAAAAAAAGAAGCATCCAGCTCGTTTCTTAAATTTTACTGGAAATGAGCACTCCTATTGAGTATTTCTGTCTGTTCATCGATGAGACAATGCTACCTGTAAGCAACTTGAGATGACTGCGTAAATGGTAACGATTCCAGCATCAGGGTGTCTTACAAGCTAAATCTTTTTCTGTTATTTATCACTTCTGCCTCCATATTAATGAACATTACTGTTTTCGCAGTTTATTATATGGTGGATCAATAATTTTAGAATATCACTTGCGTCGACTATTTATGAAAATCTCAATATACCATAAAATGATTATTTCCAACAAACTCCAAATGGAACGATTTTCTTTTTCTTTTTTTTTTATTGATATAGAGAATGTATATCATTTAAATCTCATTGATCAACTCAGAATAAAACCCAAACCCAGAAATGTTCGCTCCTAGTTAAACGCTTGTTTATACGGATATGTAAAAAAGGTTTAATAAAAAATATAATAAAAGGGGTCTATTTTATTCTTGGCAGGTTAATTCGAGAGGAGAAGAATTATGCCCAACACCTCAAAAAGCTTTGAAAAAGATTTGCAAAATCAGTATATTATTGCACAATTTTACTTTTTAGATCTCTCCTTCGACATGTTAATTAATAGTGACTGAAAAAGATATTAAAAATGATAACTTACTAGTACCTGTGAAATATTTTAACACCAAACAACATCTTCTACTTTAACTTGCAAATAAAATTAAATTTCCACAATGTCAATAGTTGCTCCAACATATCAATTACACTGATTAACAAATCCCAATTTTATGATCTATGTACAATCGGAAAGTAATGCCGAATGTAATGATTAATATAACCTGCGTTGGGATTGGAACCGGGACAGTGAAATCCCAGTCACGGGGTTACGTTATTTGTCTTTTACGATGCTCTACCAATCAAATGTCAAATAATGTAGCTCAGAAACTGGATTGCATGATGACTGTGTCAGCCATCTACAATGTTCATTTATCTCACCTATTTGTTCATCAAAGAGAAAAGAAGGGCAACTACTATTCCGTATTCCATTTTTTTGCATCATTTTCAATGATAGAAGTCTCGTTGAACATCATAACGTCATAAAACCGTCAGGTAAGTGACAAATGACTGGAGAGAACAAGACAAAGACAAGAAAGACAAGAAAAGTTAAATTCTCAACTCTTTGTCGCATGGATTTGAAGACATAAATCCAGGTCATCTGTCTGGTTCAAAGTCAAAAATTGAACTTATGCGATATAATGCAACGGTTATGTTCAAAATGAAGGTCATTGCTTGCCCATTATGCTTGGTGGTTGCATATGAAAGTGATGCCTGCCCGACAAAATCACTGACGATACTTAACAATTACGTCTCTAGAAAAAGGACACTTTTCAATTGGTATGATATAATTTGTCAATAGCTTTAGAATGAAGCTATCTGCTTTTGAGATTGCGAAGTATTTATCAGAGCCGTTTATAATTAGCCATCATGACAAATGTAATCTCTTTACGTATGACTAAAAACATGTTGGGAAGCATCGTACAATTTGAATCTACTCTGATGTATAATAATATGATGAAAAAACAAACAAATTATTTAAACAATTTAATTAATTTAACATTTTCAGAATGAAATTTCCTGCCTTGGCTCTATGTCTGCTTTTGGCGATCGGAAGCAATGCTTTCCTCTTGTCAGATCTTCAAGCTCTGGGAGACAAACTGAGTTCGGCCTTCCAAACCACCGTTAGCACGTTGAAACCTACCGCTGAGACTTTTGGAAGCCAACTCCTGACAACCTTGAAAACGACCGGAAGCCAGTTGCTCAGTCAAGGCCTTCAAAGTAAAGTACAGTTATTTGGCACTTGGTTTCTTGGTTTCCATGCTTTAGTGTCTCTCCGTCTGTCTACTTTCTGTGTCCTTTTATATATGTAACGATATATCAGGTTTGTTTGGTGTTACAGCGATCAATTTGTATCTTTCTGCATCTACCTTTCAAGTTTTTAGCTTCTAACTTTCCTCGTTCAAATCGGATAAATTCTAACATATTTTTTTTACATCAAATTCATGCACAAGAAGCAGCATACCACCCACACCCCCACATAAACCGGCAAATGGAAAATAAACTAAATTCAAGTAAAATCCCTTCTAGGTTTGCTGTTTGGAGCAGTGAACGTCCTCCATGGGACTGAAAATCCACCAACTGCAAAGAGAAACTTGTAGTAAGTACCGTATATAATCGAGTAAAATTCATACATACACACATAATAAGGCCTCATCAAACCACAAAGATCCTGGTCTGCGGACACATTATGCGACGGTCGATTCGAGTCTTTGTAATTTGCAGTTAGGATCGTTAGACATGGTAGTCTTTAATCTCGACTTACAGACAATTATACATGGTGGTCTTTCATTATACATGGTAGTCTTTAATATTTGATCTTTTCTTCGTTTGTATACTAGTTTGTTGGATCCCACCCACCCCATATCATGTGGGTATCTTGAAAATAACCAATAGCCAATCGTATCAAAACTCGAAGCACATCTGTACGACATATTTTATCGGTTCATGTCAAATCTATTTATAAGCAGATCTCTTTATTATTTTCGGATTTGAATTTGACGTAAAATCAGTGGAGTTTGATCTATCACAAAATTAACTGAAATATTACATTTCATGCATAATTTGTATCTAGAAATAAGGAACATAGAAACACGTCTTTGTTTTAAACAGTACGATTTAAAACTTAACAAATTAGGGCCTGAAATTAAATATAAGAGCATTCCTCCTTTCGTTTTATCTTTCATTTCATCAGATAGATAGTAACTAACCACACTTTAACATGCCTGAAAAACAGATACTGTTAGGAGTAAAGTTACCGTCCAAGATTGTCAAAAAATATAAAGATGCATTTATACTTTCTTGAGAAGACGACAAATTAAGGATTTATTTAAACTAGTGTCGGAGTATTTAGAATCCACTAAAACATTGACACATATGTAGACTAATTTGTTTTTTGAGAACTTCTTAAATATAATGAATATTCTCTCTAAGTATTTGTTATTTTATTGTCGACAATTCACAGCGGAGAACTATCTCAGGCTTTACAGAACGTTCAAAGTGGCGCCCAGAATCTTTTGACCCACGAGGTTGACGGACTCCATAGATTTTTCTCTGGTGCCCTTGGAAAACTTCAGGAGCTTGCAAATCTTGTGCCACACCTGGGTGGCGAGCAACTTGCACACTTTGGACAAGCTGTTGACCAGGTTGTCGGTAAGTAGCTACAGAAATGATAACTTTGTGCAGCATGTTGACCCGTCGTCCTAAAAGTACGCAATAAAACTTGAGAATTGAAGCAGGTCTTTGACCAGGTTGTTTGTTTAAGCAGAGACTTAGAAAGAATCTCCACACAGTCTTTCGGTTAGGTTCTTGGTAAAGAGTTGTAGAACTGAACAATTCCAACAAGCTAGATATTCTAGGTAAGCAGTAACTGAATTAAATAAGTCTGACAAAATTTGGGTCATGATTTTAGTTATAAGTCCGTACTTTCCGGCAAATCTGTTTAACACGTTGTTGTTAAGTTGTAAAGTTACTTAATACTGGGAAAACGATGTTCATATGTTTCTATGAAGGTAGCATGTATATAAAATACTCCATAATACGTTAAAAAAATAGTAGATTCTACTCAGTCAAGTCAATCGTAACCTTTTCTACATTTTCTAGCCCAGCACAGTGCCGGTGCAGACAGTTTTCTTCAACAATTGGTTAACGGTCTTAAAGCTCAAGTGGCCAGTGCCCTCCACCTGAATGGAAACAAACGTGCTCTTCCTGTCGAGCTTGATCACCTAACTAACTCTCTCCTCCAGTCATTCACACCAAAGGTTGAGGAACTCAAACAGGTGGGTAAACCAGTAACATAAAGATTATATTAATGTTTTTTAACGCAACATTGGAAAGTGAAATGACATTCTGTGAAGAGGCAAGGGAATAAAGTTCGCTTCCTGAAGTTATGCCAGGAGAGCCAACCCAATAAAGTACGTTGCCTAAAGTTATCCCAGGACGGCTAAACCAGTCTGGTCTCGCATGATACGAAATCGCAACGTAATGATTATCCACCACCCTAAGGTTGTACTCCAGATGTTTCACAAAATTTTACTTCCTCAGAAGAATGTCGTCTGCAAGAGGTTCATTCCTTGATGTGAAAACTGGCCATGCAATCAAAAAAAAAAGTTCTAAGTAGGTTTTTTTTTCGTCGTTTAAGTCGTAATTATTCTGCATCCGTTTAGAAGAGAATCTTACTATAACTACACTCATAAAGAAATATAAGTATCTAAATTTGACTCTCTATATACAACATTTGAAGAAAACTTTTTAAATATAATAAGTGATACATATTTTTGATATTTTGAACAAAACACTCGCTATGAGCGCGTATTATTGCATTCGAGCATTGTCACACTCATACTAAGCTAGACGTTTGGAGCATCAGGTACCGATTAAATGGTTAAACAGACTTGAGTAAAGACAACATATGCGTTCTTGTCTTCTACTTTAAATATTACATGGTCCTTTACTTCAAATATTGTTATTAGCTTCTTGTACAGAAATGTGTCCTTTTGCAAAATACGAAACTGTAAAGTCTTAAGGGTCATTAAGCGTCTTTGTAGCCTTTAAAATTTGTTTTTTTTACCTTTTTGGTTGATCGTTTGTTTCTCCAAAATAACTGGCATACATTTTCTCTGTTTTTAAGAACTTGATTTTAATTACATAATATTCACCCTGTCGATTTGCTGATTTTGCAGAATTTGTGTAGCTTTGCACTGAAGAAAACTACTATGAAGTCCAATGCTTCCATATAGTTGCGTAAATGATAGGAATGCAAATAACCTGACTTACTTTCATTGAAAAATGTAATGGCCACATTATGAAGTATTCAAATATATAATTTTGATGTTTTAATAGGGTTGTCTCTGGGAATTTCTAACACAGTATTAGTTTGTTCTATTCATATTGGCGCATAATAGACTTTGCCATCATGGTTCCTTGTTGTTGATTATCGTGACCTTTTACCTCATTAAATAATGCTACGAAAAAGTACAAACCATATGTTATGACATGTATATATAAATTAAAGTCATAAACTTTTTACTTAATGTATGTTGCTTTTAGTGTAATTTGTCTTAATTCCCTATGCCATGCGATAATTGTAACAATTAGTAATTTTGGAGTGTTGTTGGCGGTGATTGATAGGGACTGCCATTTATCTGTGTTAATTTCCTTTTACATTTACTATAAAATAACAAAAGTGCAAGAATCAATGCTACCTAAAGCAGTATAAATCAATATTGTCCATTCAAGTCCTTAAGGTTGCGCTCCAGTTTTCACATTTTACTTTCTCTCACATATAATTACTGCATGGCGTTTAATCTTTGCGGTGAAAAATGTCCAATACAGGAACCTTTTGTACTTATTATGATAAACAATAATATTATCTGACTGTCCAGCATGGTTTTATCATATTGTTAAGTCAGAGCTATGACGCGCCAGTTTAAACCCAGTTTGTGAACTAGCAAAAAATGTGTCTAAAATAGCTGATATTAGGTATTTTTGCCCTTTCTCTCTGTTCTAATAAATGTGTTTTACAACAGCCACACAATATGGAAATTTAAGCACTTGAATCTGCCATTCTCTTCACGAAGTTTGCATACAATTTATTTGGCTAAACTGTTTTAATTTAATCTCAAACATTTGATACACAGTTTTGCTTTTATAAGTGGACATTCACTCTGAGCACAGTTTCGCATTCAAATCCTGTGATAGTCATACTGAGTTAGATATCAGCAGTACTCTTAAATACTGAATTCTTAAACAAAACTGATTAACGATTAAACATTCCTAGATTCTGCTTGAAATATCAGATCGTGTAATGTCCGGATTCACTTCTTATTTAGAAATTCAAAACTATGCAAAATACGAAACCGTGAAGTGGAACATAACCTCTGAGCTATTGCGGCTTCAAGCAAAAGCAAATAAATATGCAAACCAATGGTAAAAACAAATGCAACATTTGGATATTTCTAGGATGTTACTGCTATTTCATCAACTTCCAAACCCCTTCAATACAGTTGAACTGCTAAAACTAAGAGAATGTGTGCTATTTTGAATAGACCAGGGTCTAGTGAGAAACTCTGTAGTGGCGTCAATCGGTTACACTTTTATGAAAAGCTTCAGAAAAATCGTTTACAGCAAAGGTTTTCTGTTTTCTCTAGAGAAGGCCGCTATTAAACACCAACGTTCAAGTACATACGCAAAATTGTGAACATTATCTTGAACACAAGTCCTATAGATTAAGCCATCTTATGCTGAGATTATTTTTCACAATTATCCTCAGGTGATAATTGATTCGTCAACTTCCTTGACATTTAGGAATTTCAAATTAAACTATATTGACATTATAGTGGGTATTTTTTAAAAAATACTTGTTTCCATCACCGATTCTCTTGAAGAAAAGTTTATGTCTGCTAAACTATGGTCATAGGATTTCATCAGCAAAAGCCCCCTCCCCTTCCTCCTTAAATCGGAAAAACCACTATCTTCATGTATGGAAATGCCCAGTGATCCGGATGAAACCAGCCTAAGAAGGAATCTTGAAAAGGGAACTTACTGTATCTCCACCCCAATGTTTTCATATCAAAGAGGTTTTGGTTGATCATCTTTAGCATATTATCTTGTAAATTTCTCAATGTTTGTGGAAGCATTATTTTCCCCATCTTTAGTAAGACTTATAAAGTGTTATCTCACAGCTGTGTCCGACATAACTAAAAGGAACTGTTACAATGTTGCAGTAACACCCTAAGCATTATTTTCAGGTTGTCTCGAGATTTGGCGAGATCCTTAAGCAGTCTGTACAGCAGCTAGCCGCTCATTTTGTGACTCATTCCAGTTCCCTTGAAAGCAAATTCGAAGGAGTACTTGGTATGTGTATCTCTGTAAAAGGTCATATGAACTGTTTAGAACGTAATCCCGGCATTGTAACACCATAAAGGGAACTAATCGTATTTTCAGGGACAATACTTTTCAAACAATTTTGCAAAATTTCATGAAACGAGTTCTGTTTCGAGATTTTAAAGTGAAAAAGGTACGATTTTATATTTTAATCATTTTAAAATCACATTTCTAAACTGACATATAAGTGGCAGTTTTATATTACGTGTGCTGAAACACCTGATAACTAGACACTGGATAAACAAAAATTAAATCTGGAACTAATGAGTCAAGAACAACCTTTCTTTTTTTTACTGGCAATGCTAATTATTTGGATAAAGTATGTATGTACGTATGTACGCTTATTTATTAATTTATTTTACAGCTCAACTAGTTCCAGCCCTTCAGGGAGAGCACTAGATGACCTTTGTTCCCGTGTCAAATATGATAATTGTATCTAGTCATCTACATCTCACTAGTACTAATTAAAAATGAATCAGCTCAGTGAATTATTTTGTTTTACTTCAAAATCCGTCTCATAACTGCACATCTTCGATTTAACAGTGATTACCTCTTTATTCAGGGATTTAAACTTTTTAATTCCCCTGGAGCAATTCCTTACTCTTTCAAAAGCCGCGGTGACTCAACGGTTAGTTTGCTGGACTTGTGTTCCAACCCTACAAATTGGATCACCCTACATGTGTTGTGCCAAAAGAGACCAAACAAATCTTCCTTATGTACTCTCATATAAAAAAAGAGAAAAAAAGCCCCAAACAAATCAACAAAAACATTTTATCTTTCTTCTCTTCTAATCTTACATATCATTTTCCTCTCGGTTTGATCCTGGAATACAAATATACGAATCCCTAAAACTGCTCCTTTTCTTTCCTTGAATATCTGAGTTTTTTTTTTTTT
>QKMX01024382.1:0-12541 GCA_003401595.1 Venustaconcha ellipsiformis
GTAGTAGTAGTAGTAGTAGTAGAAGTAGTAATAGTAGTAGATGTAGTAACAGTAGTAGTAGCAGAAGTAATATTAGTACCTTTTGAGGTTGTTGTATTAGTATAAGTAGGATAATAAATTGAGTAATATTGAATAGTCAGAACGAAGCTATGATATACTGTGATGTACATTCCCAAGTAGTTTTCTTGGTACTTTGGCAGATTTGTACACCAAAGAGACCATGAAATAATTTCGATCTAGTCGTCTTTTTCTAGCTTTTCAATTCCTTCATTCATATATTAGAGGTTGTTGACATTCATAATTACCGTCCTGGAATGCATACATTTATTCAGTATCATATAAAGTTCTCTTATGCTCATATCATGTGAATTGTTCATGATGAGAAGAAAAGAAATTTGTTCTGAAGATAACATTTTATTAATCCCCCACGTGTCCGTACAAATCATCTTTTTTAATATTGCAATGATTGGTGTATATATAGTATTATGAGAAGTTACCCTCAATGTGATTGTGTCAAGCAATTCAATTTCCACTTTTTCGAGCATGCACTTACCCTTCCATCCAAACATTCAATGAAACTTGACATTAAAATGATTTTGATAAATTTGTATATTGTTTAGAACTGAAGTTAAATATGCAATCAATTTTGCGCTCAACGCAAAATACGTTTATCTCCTTCTTTTCCTCTCACACATATCTGTGTGGCAAAGTTCAGAGATATTGTTTAACTTTTTTGCCTCGTCCTTAAATACAAATGACGTTTACGTGAAGAATTAATATTCTTAGTTTATACTGTTAACGGGAATGTACCATACAATTATCATCTAAACCCACGTCGACCATACGTTTAAAATCATATCATAAGACATAGAGGGAAAATTAACCAGGAAGTGCTGAAATATGCATATAATTTTGAGAGAATCACATTTTAAAGGATCGAAAATACTCAAATTGGTGTATACAACTGATACAGGATATATTATCATCTTTGGTAAAGGAGTGAAAAAGTCGGAGATAGTGGATTAGTATTATTTTATAAACCGCTGTAACGGGAAAACAATAGCGCATATTTGTAAACGCTGCGTGGCAACTGGCTTTTTCAAATAAACATAAAAGACTATACAACCTTTATCGTACAATATTCCTGTCCATCCTTGTTCACATCCATTAAAACATTCTCCAGTATCTTTGTTACACGGTTGACCATTTGAACATTTTCCTCATGTTTGGTCACAGAACATAGAGTACATGCCATCCAAGCACTCTAAGGAAAACAAGCAAATCATAGATTATGTCCAATAAATTTCAAACTATACAAGGTAATTAGTATAGTTCATCAAATTGGGATTAATACAATTTACAAGGCAAATTAAACAAATATTCAATCTGAGCCATCTGTTTCTCTAGTATTAATTTTGAAAACTGCAAAAATTAATATACATTTGAGACTTCCATGCATATTATTTTTCTATTCCTAAAACTATCTCAGATTATCGTCGGTTCATTTCTGCCACAATATCTACTTAACGCTCAAAAACACAAGCAACAAACAGTTTTTCAGAACGAAGTCTATTATTATCTAATATTTGAAAGGCTCTGCCTATAAAAGCTTGAATTTCTGTAACGAGAATACGTTACTCGGTAAATAAGCAGATACAAAAAAATAATCCATTTTCAAATAATATAAAATAAATCACCTGGATTTATATCCACATATCTCTATGTCATGAGAATCAAATTGACACAGACTGATCGTGCTACAGAAATATCCATGGAAAATCTTGAAATGATCAATTCAAAACCAATTATGTATATCACTAATAATATAATCACAATCCTATATTTAAACTTACTTCTCATTACTTACACGCTTACTTTCAGCCATTTTAATTATTGAAAGCACTTCATAAAATGGTATAGTCTCATTTCAAGTGGACCAATATGTTATCTATGTCGTTCACACAATTTAAGGCGATTTACAATTTTCTCCCAACATATATCATGTAAACGGTTGTTTTCTGGAACACAATAATATTTGCCTCCAGTATTTTTTGTTCTAACTTTATTTTCATGTCATGCATTGATTAATTGTTATATTTTTTATCAAACCTAGCCAAATATAAAAAATTGACAATATGATCATTATGATACCATTAATTGAACATATTGAAACCTTTTGTGGAAGTGTATGAAGTGCACTTACCACCATGGACCATAACCTCGCAGAGAGTCAAAGTTTTCGTATTGTGTCGTATCACTGATATAAACCGGGCCAATAAATTACTACCTCTAAACAGATGCTGAAAAGCTGTCGATGGTGCTTTCTCTAATGCCTTTTTATCAAGTTGCCCGGAATAATTCCCTATTAAGACTTGAAAACCGGAAAGTTGATCAACTAGTAGAGAAACTGGATTTTAAGTATACACATTTTCAAGGTTTTAAATAAATCAGCTTATTACAGAGTTGTTAGATCACAACCACTTATGCGTTGGATAAACATTTGACCATGTTTCTTCTAATTGACATCGATTATTGAATTTGTAGATGATTACTTTCTTTGTGAAATTTACATTCTTATGAGGTTATTGAAGGCAAATACTCACCTATTGTCAGAGCCTATCCCTCTGTCTTAGTATTTGTGGTATTCATTGAAAACCAGGTAGCATTTCGTCAATATTTATGACTAAAGCATTACAAATGAGTTGCTTTGTTGTAAATTGTAAATTGTATGAATATAAAGTACTGAAAATTGGTTGCCACTTAAATATATTCTTACTTATTTGGGAATTATGGTAACAACCAGTCAGACCAAGGGAGATAATTATAGAGAGAGACATATATATAAGCGGATATATTTATTTCAATACATACTTAAATTTTGAGCAACAATGGTATTAATGACGACAAGATGAGAAGAATTATGTGTGAAACAATTCAAACATTTTGAAAAGTATTTTAGCGTTGTCGTGTGACATTTTTTCTTCCGGTCCAATATAAATGTGTTAAGCAGTGATGATGGAGTCTTACATATATATAAAACGACAGCACGCACTTTGCCATTACCGCAGAAACATACTTCCATCACTTTTTTCATAAACAGTGATGCTCTTTACAATAATCAGAAAGCCAATATCAACCTCCCAGGTATGGTTCCCCATGTGTATGTCAGTTTCACTACATGTCATGGACGTTCCGGGACTACTTCCATCAGTATTTCCATCAACAGCTTTATCAGCGGTCCAGCTGAAGTTGTTGTACTTCTCTGTTGACGACTGATACGCATGTTTATTCAAAGCAAAGTTCCGAAAACCTATAATAACAATAATATATTTTTATGCTACGATTGCATGCACTTAAAGTAAGCAATAAAACTATAAGCCAGTAATGAATCAGTACAATTCATTAAATAATTCATTTCCATGAAATACAAAGCGAAAAATTAAAACAAAAACAAATAATATTTTTTTAAATAAATTTCAAAAAGCTCCAAAATATAAGACATATGTCTAATTGCTTGAAATTATCTGAATAAATTACGGTGGTGCAACATTGATTCTTGGCGATGCCAATAAATTGGTTTGTAGACTATGTTCACTTTACTGTAGTAGGTACACATACGGAACCATTATGTCCCGGTATATATGATGAACTGCAGCTACGTTTACTTGGGTCACTAAAACCGATCTTCGCAAAATATATATTTTCTTTTTTCAACAATTAGTGCTTGATAGGACCCATTCTCTAAGGAGGCTTGTTTCGCAGGTGTATATAATACAATTTGAACGTCATGTACATTTTCATTGTTCGTGATTATTCATACTAATATAAAAGTTGTTTAACTTGACTCTCTTATTTTGCTTTAAGATGTGATTGTCTTTTCTTGAGATTGGGTAATATGTTTGAATTCTTAAGATTGGCTAAATAAGTCACCACAGTTTGATTGTATTCCATAGTTTAAATGTCATCTTTGCCGGAGAGGAGAAGGTAAATTGACTGAGTGGTTAACATGGCTATCTCTATAAGTATTTTCATAAAGCATGTGTAAAATCTTATGCACGTCTATATTATGGTCAGCAAATATTGCATGTGCGATATGGACTTAGCTAAGAGAACGACACATTCAACCATTCTTCTGCTAAATGGTTCATCAGATGCATGGATCCTGACCAGCCTTAGGTAGGTTCTATTAAGGTTTTCCTAACAGTAAATACTTGTGTCAGAATCTACAGTTATAAAAACCAGAACACGTTATTCCTAACAACGTTTTACAGGAACGAACCAGCCGCTGAACAGTTTAGACATTTTATAGAATCATTTGTAAGTGGATATTTTATAAGGTTCCAATGATTTATCATTCGTTGTAAAGTATTCATTTCATGGTAAAGCCAGCCTCATGACATCGTCGATTGCATTTTCAGATGTAGTGCTTGTCAATAAAGTAAAGATCTGCGTTTATTATTACACAACAACACCATCGCAGAGTAAATGTAACGTTCTTAAAAAAAATATAAAGATATATGAGTCTTTAAGCTTTTCGTGTTGTTACGACGAGAGACCAGTTGACGTCACAAAATTGGCAGCGATCTGTACGGAGGGATTACATTCTTACAACTTATCTTATGTACCCAAACAAATCACTCGACTATGCAAGATTAAAAATGGTAGGTGTTTGTTTTGAAATTAGTTCACCGTTGGCGTATACAATTAATAATATATATGGCTTTTGGATGGTTTTATTACTTTACCACTCTATTAAATAAGCTAACATAGTGTATCTAGAGCCCTGGTTGCAGGTATAAATTGTAAATTTTAAAGCAATACAATCATTGTACAGCAAGCGTCATGACATCTAATATTTACATTTACAATTGTTGTGCGCTGTTAATATCAAATAACAAGATCATCATCTCACACAATGTGTACTCTTAGTAAAAACATCTAAATGAATAGCATTTCATAAAACCTAAATATACATAGACGAATTATCATTAGGCGTCAAATTATAAGAGTGTCGTAGAAAGTTTTCCTCAGATTTTAGTATAATGACGTTTGTGCATGCAAGACAACCTTTCAACTATGAAAGTGGTTTAATTAAAGTATACTTTTTATATAGGAATAAATAGGGATAACAAAATAGCAAACCATTGTAACGAATACAAATCCACTTACAGTAAACTGAAATACATTCTGCTATACTACATTATATTAGACACAAGCATCCAACATTACGATTTTCTTTAGATACGGTCTTTGTTTATTTTGCCCTCTTTCACTCAAAGTGCCTATTACATTCACAAACATTGCAACTTTTAAATTTATTTTTAAATTTATTTGTAAACCAAACCGTTGACCGTTGATTGGACGGAAAATAATTATAAAATGATTGTAGAGAATGTTCAAGTTCAAAATATATTTAAAATCTAAAATCACAGCTACTGGCGGATGGTACATCTTGACTATCCCAAACAGATTATCATTCCTATTGATTTATTAAACGTTGAAATACATCAATTGGCTGCTGCGTTCTAGTACGTATACTTGTTTGGTCAAACAAACTCACGAAATATTGCAATCGTGCCGCATTTCATATTCACTGTGACGTAATCAGTTGATATGATTTATTGGAACTTTGGGCAGCTTTTGATGAATAGAGCAGTTTGAGAGTATGCTCCTCTTCCTGCATTTCACAGTCTTCGTGTATCTACTGCCGAGATTAATGAAAAATATGTATGTTGCTCTGTTCTGATCGTGCCAAGAAATTGGTTTTGAACATAACAAATCTGAATTGGATATCTTTGTGATTTAAATCAACGACTTCATATTAGACTTTTAACGTATACAGATGTTAGTATCACGTCTCTATGTTTCTACTGTCATATCTAATCATCGTCAGCTTGATAATTCATTATATTTCCAAATGGATGTCAAATTTTCTCCGTTGGTAAAGTTATTCTAATCTTAAGACCTTTGGACATGCTGGTGTATATGTTTTCTCCACATCATGGAAACCATAATGAGCTCCATGATGCTCCATTTCATACTAGTTTGTTGATCTCCTTTTAATTTGTGTGTTTTCTGATACTCGCGGGATGTAAAACGTGTACCATAGGAATGGTGGTTATTCCAATGGTCATTACTAACCCTCTTCTGAATCCTTAGTTTTTTGTAAGTTTTGAGGTTCATCAAGGTTGTTAGTAGAAATCAACTTCGCATCTACATTAAATTCAACCCAAACTGTGTTTTACGCACTCTCTTGTGTAATAAAAAGTCTCCAGCGATGTTAAAATTGAGTTTGTCAGTGTCATTTCAACTCCTCTGATTAAGATGTCAGAAAGTCAGTGATGATTAAAGTCGATGATATTTGAAAAAAATTAAACTTTACCATGTTTGAGTAATTCTGGAAGACATCTTATGATTAACGTGAACGTGAAACTAATCTGCAAGGAAACAATGGACTTTATTTTTCTGTGGTTTGTGACCACCTCAGTGGTAGTAAAGACGTTTTGGATGTCAGTTCTGATTGTTGGAAAACAAGCTATTAATAATTCTCCAGAAATTCTTAATGAAGCAGCTTTTATTTGTCAACGATTATCTACAAGCGACATCACGGATATTATTGTTTATCGTGAACCTATTAATGAAATCGTTGATGATTATGAGAGAGATTAAACAGAAATAATTACTATAATGAAAATCATCATGAACGCAACTCAGGGTGGACCAACTAATGTCAGGGTGATAAATTCGAGATTACCCACATATAAAACATCCTACGGAGATGGACTCAGCAATGCTATTCAGGGTTTCTTTAGAAGCATAGCCCCAAAAGCAATACCGATTGCAATGCAACTAGCAATGTCGTCAGTAAAGCATTATCTGCAATCAAAAATAAACGAGAACTATTAATATGACGAAAACCTAAACCAGTAAAATTACCCACCATTGAAAGAATGTCTGCAAATGTTAGTAAAATAATAAATCAAGCGGCAATTAAAATGTTAGAGTTACTGACAGGTGAAGAATAAAGGGTATAAAAGATAGTATGATAGCAGGGAGTGGTTTCCCAGTTAAACGCTAACAAATATAAGAATGTTCAAACGCACATCTGATCCCGCATTCGACATGGACGCACCGGTTCTCAAAGAGGAATCGGTACATTGTTATTAGTATTATTCGTATGATGCACATGTACCTGTCGAGAGTGGAAGAATTAAATTACAAGTTCACGATACGAGTAGATTTTTCTTACTTGCTTAGGAATTTATTGAAGTCAACGGTTGACTTTTAAAATTAGATAATAAAGTAATCGTGTTAGTTTTGTCAATAATGTATTATGGCGCTATTTTCAATTGACGCATTTAAAATTGTTAGATGAAATACTGAGATTTATCACAATAAATTCGAAGTTGCACAACGATACAAGGTCTTGCAATATATATCAATGATTACACCAGATTATTTGGTCCATCAATAATGTTGGTCAAAGATAAAACTCATCATCCAGGAAACATAAATATAACATTAAATTCAGCTGTTGATTCAGTTGTATCAATGAATCATTATTTCAACTTTGAGTTCGCGTCGCGTCGAGCAATGCTGGGCGCACGATGAAAGTCTTTCTTGTCCGTTTGAACTGTCATATATCTTTGGATTTTGTGGAAATGTTAGAAAGGTTATTTGTTTTTAGCCAAGCACACAATTGCACTCGTACGAAAAAATACCGATGTAATTAGATCATAAAACAAATTATAAATGTCTTATCATCATGTTTGTGTCAGTCAGACTCGTGGTCAGAATAAAAAAAAATGCAGTCGGCCTGAATAAAAACATCACTAGCGCGAGAACAAATCTCAGGTAGTCCAAATAATATATCACTGACAGAACGTCATATCAATCATTTTAATAAGACACAATATCAAATACCGGTATATGCGTAAATCATTATGCGTGTGCCATAAATATTGCTTGGAGGGGTAGTATATTTTCAATTCATTCAGCTATTCCAGGAAAATTAGCCAATGCAGTTTCAGCTGTTACAAAAGTGTCTGCGTTTGGTGAAGATGGAACACCTGCTGGAATGGAACTAAAGGAAGCAACAGAGAAAATATTTAAAAAAGAAGACGATCCCGAACAGGTATATGTCTCTAACTTCCAGGAACTCAATACAGAAGCGGATTAAGAATTCCAGGGACTCGGTGACCTCTTTTTTTGTCGTCCAATTTTGATTTACTCGATGCTGCTCTGCGATAATATATAAAAAGAGCATTTCAGAGGTTTTTTATGCGCGACCAATTACCACACAAACCAACAACGTTGAAACAGGAATAATTAACCTCGATAAAAAACCCAACAGTGGCACTCGTTTTGGTTGTTTAAGAGATTGATCCACGTGGGATTGTCTATCTCTATTCGTACTGACCGGAAACACCAAAATAATGTTTAAAGTACGAACGGTGTTATTAAAATGAATTACAATACAATTACCAATGTAGGAGAACGAACAATAATTTCGATGCTGCAACATGAACTATGTAGTCATTAAGGAAATTCCAGTGACAACTTCGTTAACTACAATCAATGATAGAATGACCACACTCAAACTGATTATTCTAACCTGGTACAACTGTTTCTGAATTTTTTCAGAAACGTAAGCATAACCATTAATGATTTGTGTGGAAGTCCACTAACAATCTCTAATATCGTTCAACATACTATTCTGATTAAAATTCCACACAAACAAATTAGCAATACCGTGTGCACAGTATCATAAGGACTATCAACACACTGACACCAAACATAACACTATCAAACATAACGCAGAAGAAACCTGTGTGTACAGACTGTCATGTTTTAGTTCTGGCAATTTATTGACATTTACCAAGTATCTATGATTCAACCGATAAGTTTACTGGAAACGTACCTGGAGTGTTAAATAAAGATAACTAAAAACGTTTATGCTGGAATCACCGGATAAAAAAATTAATCTCGGCGTTTTACTGATGGTGTCTGGTATTTAGTGCTGAAATATTTCAATTAATTACATAATACATTGTAATGATATACGTTCTTCGATAAAGGTACGACCAAGTAACATCATGGCAGAAAAATAAAAAATCATCGTCAATCATTATACAGGAAAGAAATATCACAGACGTGCATTTGTCGTTGAAATCAACGTTTATTAGGTTTTCACGATTGTTTCTGCAACCTGTGTGGTATTATCAACGTTGACGATGACAGCGCAGAAAGTTGTAACTATCGGTGTTTTATCGTCAACCACAATCGCTGAAATATTTAATATTATCTAGAAAAAAGGTAAAGACGTGCACAAATGAAAATTTGAACGAATACACAATGAAATTTCTCACTGTAACTGCATCATTTTGCAAAAATATCGTCGATTATTTCTTTTCGCTCAACTATGGAATAATATCCGATGAAGAATTCAGTATTATAATAAAGATCTTGAAAAAATCTGAACAGGATTTATAATAATAATAGTATAATAATTTCATCAGGAGAACAATTACAACAAATCGTCACAAATACTGCTCCGGTAAAACATACAATGATATCAGCGAGTTCATTTAATCCTGAATTCAGTAATAATTTGCTGACCGCAATTCCATCTAAAGAAATTGCATTAGCCCAATTACGGGTTTATTATAATTGGCAAAATATCAGGTCGGAAGCATTCGGCGGTCTTCCACTGAAAATTTCATTCTTATTTGCAAATAAACATAGACAAGAATGGAAATCATTCAGTATTCCAACGGACAGTTATCAGATTGAAATTATCAATAAAGAATTCAAACGTAAAATTAAATTCATTACATATAAAGATTGCCTTTACTGTTCACGAGCAAACTTTATCATAGCCCATTGAAATACTACCGCCGGATTACGTAGTTGACATTTATCTGTCTTCGGTCATATCAGAACTAGTACGGCCTGAAGTAACACTGACCAACAGAAATTCCAGGAAATTTTCTAAGAAATATTGATTATTTTGAAATTGATCCGTCACAACTTATTGTGACAGCGGTGAAACAAAATATCATCTATTTCATCACTCATTAACTCAATTTTGAGAAATTAAACCACCAGCAAATCGTATGGTTAAATAATATGCTTGTGATAAAGGAATGAAAAATATTTCTGCAATTGTTAATCTTAAATATTATCGTAAAGTTACGGATTTAATTTTTTTTTTATTCTTATCATAATTATGAAGTGATCATACAAATCAGCAAATCATTAAAGCAATAATGCGCTTAAATAAGAAAAGACCTGATGTGAACTTTACAAACCTAAATATTACCGTAGATTTTATCGAAAGAGAAAATGGAAACCCAAAGCCTTTAATGGAAAATTAGTCCTTGATCAGTATAAAATTTTTAAATAAAATAAAATTAACCGACACTTGTGATACCATGAATTTAGCACTGAGAGGATGACAAAGAGACTCAGCAATGTTACTGGCAATTGCTTCCCAAGAATCCACAAATCAAGGAGAAAATTGTTTCACCATTAAGTATTATATTACATAACAATGATCTATACGGGGGTGGTCGTCATATTTCAGCAGGAATCGTCAATATCACATAAACGATCGCTGTCAATCTCGTATTTGATGTCATTGATGGCAGTTATCAAGTTGACGCTTACAATTCCAATCAAGCCCAGAAATAATACAGTCTGTAGTCATTTACACCTCAAGAATCCAAAGCTATTTGATTGTATCTGAACCAATCAATGCTGTTTCTCTTTAATTTCATAAACTAGTCTTATCTTGGATGCATCTCAAATTTACTGACCAGACTAGACACTTGTTTGGCGTTAGGTCAAAGACAGTAAATATAAAATTGTATGTGCGTTCGTTACAAACAACAAGAAAGCTATTTTTTACCTAGTGATTAAAATCCTTATCGTGGATGAGAAATCAAATATTCTACTTGTTTAGAAGATACTACATTACAGGTGACACTGATGGTTTCGTTGTCAACGTCACTTCAGTCACTTTCACAATGATTAGAGTCACACTCCTAATTATCTTTTGCAAATCATATATTCTCATACAGTTGTGTTATAATTGTTCACAAGCAGCAATAAAATCTTTAATAATTTCATGATTCGCTACATAATAAATACTTTTTTTAAAAAATAACTATACATGTTTAATAAAAACAAAAATATATTTCATGGTAAAAATAAAAACATTTTTGACACTGACAGAATTCGAAATTTTCTTAGGTAACTCACCCATCAAATTTAGCAAATCTGGTCGTTGTAACAATTTTGTTAGGCAACTTACGCATCAAATTTAAAAAATCGGATCAGTCACAATTTGTTTACGTAACTTCCCCATCAAATTTAGAAAATCTGACTGAATTTCATAGAACTATTGTATTGTCATAAAATATTTCTGAATCGGAATTAAAATAATAATTAATTAAACAACTTCTGAATCAGAAACATATAAAAATATAATCTGTATCGCAAAAAACAAAAAAATATATTTCTCAATCAGATAATGTTAAAAATATATTTTTCAGACAAAAATGAAAATATATTTCGGAATAATAAAAAATAAGAAAATATTTCTGAATCAGATAAAAATAAAACTATATCTGTGAATCTGATAATATAAAAATATATTTCTAAATCAGAAAAATATAGAATATATTTCTGTTTGAGATAAATATAGAAATGTATTCTTAATCAAATAAAAATAAAAATGTATTCTGAAACTTATAAAAATGAAAATATATTTCTTAATCAGATAAATAAAAGTATAATTCTGAATTAGTAAGGATATACTATTGAATAACAAAAATAAACATAAATGCAATTATCAGTCTACCCAACTAGGATGGCCTGAAGTAGCACTGATCAACAGAAATTCCAGGATTTTTTTCTAAGAAATATTAGTTATTTCGAAATTGATCCATCACTAATTAATTCTGACAGCGTTGAAACAAAATATAATCTATTGCATCATTCATTTACACAAGTTTGAGAAATTAAACCAGCGAATCGTATGGCAAAGATACATTTTATGGTAAAGGAATAAAAAATGTTTCTGTTTTCTGTTTCTGAAAAATGTTAATCTTGAATATTATCGTAAAATTGCTGTTTTAAAAATATATTTTTATCCTTATCACAATTATGTAGTGATGATACACATCAGCAAATCATTAAAACAATAATGCGCTTAAATAAAACAAGATATGATAGGAACTTTACCAACCTAAATATTATCGAAGATTTTATCGAAAGAGAAAAGGGAAACCCAAAGCATTTAATGTTAAAAGTATTCCTTGATCAGAATAAAATATTCAAAGAGACATTACCGACACTTGTGATACCATGAATTTAGCACTGATGGGATGACAAAGAGACTAGGCATTTATACTGGCAATTGCTTCTCCAGAACCCAAAAATCAGTCTAACCATCCACAGGGTCACTTCTTTGACCAGTGCAGCCAATCCGTACGGTCCAGCAGCAGAGAGGCAGAACCCTACAACTTTGTAGAGACCT
>QKMX01024448.1:0-10011 GCA_003401595.1 Venustaconcha ellipsiformis
CGGCCACTCGGGGCCCCTATTTGTATTCATAGTAGTTCCAGTCTAATACTTCTGAGATAAAGTAGTGCGATGCATTAGTCTTTTTCATTCGCACAAAGCTGGACAATATAATTCTGTTAGACATAGCTAATGCCTTAAACATACATCTATAAGGTCTGTTGAAATGAAATGTTTTGGTTTTATAATAATAGGCAGAAAGTGTCATCATTTTAAGAATCTCTTTTGTTTTATTTTTCGTGAGCATATAAGCATAATCTTTAATAATTTCACTGCCGCATCAATATTCTCTCCATTGTTCATGTTCACAAACAATATGCTTTTTAAAGAATTATCTTTTTGTATGACGGTTTATCAGAATATCACTTGGGATTTTTTTTAATCATGTTAATATGTGTTTGATGCTTTATAAGTATCAACGACACGAAAATGCACGATGGAAATTATTTGGAAGGTTCCAATAAACTGCATAATACGTTGCACCCGACAGCTTTGAAAACAATTTAGAACATCGAGAGTAATAATTTGTAGAAAGAGCTTATAAGGAAGTTATTCGTGTCTAAATGTTTGGAGAAACTTGAAATCGGAAAACAAAACGTTTTAAGACGGTGAGTACTTATCACCGACCATTGAGATCTAAGCTGATTTATACTGATTTGGACGTTTTCCAATATGATTGATTGCGAGCCCCAATTGATCAAATTCTTTTGAATCTGAATTTTATACGACATCCTCCAATAGTGAATTATTTTCGTATATTTCATTTCTCTAACACTTTTGAACTGCGTTGGTCACAAGGAGTTCTATATGTATAATTCAGGTTTGGTTTAGGCTTGGAAATAATAAAAATGCAACAAGACCATATTACCACAACAATAAATCACCCAAATTATACCTACCTGATTAATAGTCAAACTATAATTACAAAGCACGTCTAATATGCCAACCTACAAAATAGCCGAACTATAATTACAATGAATAACATTACTGTAGTAAAGGACATCAAGGGAATTGGTATTATCAATGATGAAAATACACATGCCATAATATGGACAGAGCGAATAATGGATTGAACGAGATAATATCCAATAAATTCTTTATAAACGTGTTTGGACATATATAAATTGTTATATCTCTCAGCAAATGATAGGGAAACATACCGCCGACATTCACCATGCAACACTTATAGTGCTCGAGAAAGATAATCAGTAACGTGACTGTTGAAGAAAAGATCAAGTCCATTTCTTTATGGGGAAAATTGCAAAAAGTATTATGTTATTCGAAACCTTTCATTTAAGTAATACGGTGTTGTAAGATTTTATATCGTAACCTGAAGTTACTGGAAAATCTGATTTTACAAATATGTTTCACAGTTTTTGCATTGCACAACTACTTGTTTTTTTATAATAAATTTGATGCATATAAAGTTATGGTTGTTCTTGATTATTCAATAATACTAGTGTTATATCAATTCTGTATGTACAAAATATTTCCATAACTTAACTGAACGTATGAACATAAAAGAGTACATAAAGGACAACATTATCAAGAAAACTAGCATAATCTTTTGCTGCAAATAAACCAGTCAATTCATAACAAACATTCGTGATAATAAATCCATATATTAGAATATTAAACATAGATGGGCATTTATTATCGATGATGTTTCAGAAATCCGTTTTCCTAATATCAATAACCATGTATAATAAAGATGATAGGTCGATGTAGATAATGTAGAACACAACGTCGATACCAATCAAATAATACGGGTTCCAGGAGAAGCTTTGATGCGGTGTTTTCTAGCTCATTCACAAGTACAATTATTTGATTAAAAAAAAATCAACACCCTGCGCGCCCTACACATGACAAACACAATTATTCCAAAGCAAACACCATACTGCGCATGATCATTTGTTTTAGAGAGTACGCTTCCTGGCTCTTTCCTATAATATACTTTTTCGTCGACAACAAAAGTTAAAGCATAAGTGAACCAAGTTCTAATGTTATAACCGCTGCTTCATAAATTGTTAAGGCCTACCGTATTCGATCTAAAGGCTACGCAGCATTTATTTATAATATGCTAGCAGAAGAAGGGATACATAGACTAAATCAAGTTACAAGGTTTTATATGGCACGTATTTTTACATGGCTAAATACAAAATAAAACATACGTTGACCCGTTTCATTTGTACAAGACGCTGTAAAGTGTTAATTGAAAATTTAATTTAGAGTGAACAAAGAAAAATTAAATACGTAAATACAAGGAACAAGAACTACTCTGTATACTGACGCAGCAAAACAACAGAACTTTTACAGCTGATAAACAATGTTTAACCGAAAAAAATAGATTACAGCTAAAAGAAAAAGAAAAATAAAGAAGAGAAAATGAGTAAAATTAAGTAGACTAGGATAAAAAAAATAGTGAAATGTATAATATTTTCTGCCTAAACTGCGCATGTTTAAAATACATAGATCAGGAAACAAATAAAAAATCGTTTATAATGATGCTAATGGTTGCCACAGATGGAGTAATTTATCTTTCTAAATAGAATATTAGCTTGCTTTTAAGTTATTCTCTAACTTTTTAAAGTCTTTCTTTCTTTGTTTCTGTTATTGCTATGCCTAAAATTTAATCCAACGGTAGGTAAAAAGCAGCTAACGCAACAAAGAGCAATATAATCAGATCAGATGATGTAGAATCAATTTGCAAAGTTGATTCAAAACCCATTCTATTTCTAAGTATAGCTTCCAATACATTAATAACTGACACAAACACAAAGTTTGTAATATTTGTCACTCGTTTTTGAACTGTATCAAGAATGATTTGGTAATACTTATGTAACCACCATCGGTTCCTAGACCTTTTTCAGTTAAACCTTTTAGAAAAGTTTATGTGGATAAGTTACAAGTTACTTATCTGATATTTATAGTTGTCAAAATCGTTGCAATTCTCTCCCGTTTTATTTAACTAGTTGTTTAAACATTTCACCTAACGGTGACTTTTGTCTATCGTTAATATTTTTATTGATTGTTTCTCTAATTTTTTTTTATCAGGCATTTTAAATGCTTAAAAGTATGTTAGATGTTTCTTTCAGTATTCCTCAAAAGTTCACTCAGTTTAGTTTTGATTGTTGCATCTGTTTTGTTTTTAAATAACATTTCCATTGTATCTCTTTTCATCATTTCAGCGTTTGATTTCATTGATTTTATTTTCAATTCAGCTAATTTTACTTCATCTGCAAACCTCGCCATTGTATTTTGTCCTTAGCTTAAAGAACATATAAGGTTGTCATCTACTATTTAGCTGTGTTATTCATTTGTTTTGTACCTTTTTCGTTTAATTGCTGGTCATACGGTTAGTCTGTCAGTCATTTACTTTTATATTTGATCTGAAATTTGTGATGGGCGCATGCAATACATTATCAAATATAATACTACTGGCAGTAATATATCTGATGAGCAACTCACTTTTGATAATTTGCAAAAGTTGCATACATAATTAAAAGAAAATTACATGCCAACAAATGGAAGACGATAGTTTGCTTGGTTTGTTTCGTTCAAATTAGTGCCATTTTTCCACTCTGAGTACAAGTATGATAACTTTTAATGACATGGATTTTTAAAGACAGAATTGGAAATGAGAACAGAGCATGTTATAGAAAACAAACCTCAAGATCAAACGCTAAAAGTAATTCTTCATAAACGTGTATTGGATATTCATATTTAAAATAACGGATATACAAATGTCGTAAGTTAAGAAACATGAGAGAATCGTTTGTAGCGTGCTAATAAATCATATATGCAGTTAGCTGTTTCAAAAGCTTCTAATTTTCTATTCAGTACTTCGATTTCTTTTGTAATGACATTTATTATTTGCTATCTGTTTTCACTAGCTCTATTTGTTATTGTATTTTACCAGTGAATTTGTTGTTGTTGTTCTATTTAACGTAACTCAAAAGAATTTCAAATAATAATAAGAACTATGTCAATAGAATTTATAGTCGCTTCTTCGGGCTTTGTAACAGTGTCCAATTTGGGTAAAAACCAATTAATGAAACAAGTATATGCAATGTCATATAACATTTCCTGGTTTGTTTTGTATAAAAAATTATTACAAATCAAACTCATGCCAAGTGAGATATATTGCGACTTTTATTTGTTATGATACCTTTGATTCATATGGTCTTTCATGTTTTTCTATTTTCGTTTAACTCCCAGCTTTTACGACATTTCTTGTTATTTTGTGTTCTTTTGCTAAGGTGTGACATATTGAAAGGCTTACAATTGATATTGTTTTGGTGAGGCTTAAAATTGGTATTTTTAATGAGGCTTACATTTGGTGTTTTTGGTTACCTCGGTAATAATATTTTGGTGTTGAATTGTTTATATATTTTAGAAACCATTTATTTGAGACTAGAATGTTTCAATTCAGCTGAAATCATTATACTTTCACGTTTTGACATATTCTTAGAATGTGCTCATATTGAAGAAAACACCAATTCAAACATGCTTTTGAATAATGTGGAACTGGTTTAAAATTATATTTATTTTAACTGCTGAATTTCTTGGAAAATAAACCCAACGGCATTTCGTAGGCAATTGTACAATTAGTAATGGCAACTTCGCAAATAAAGACATATCTAGTCGAATTCGGAACATAAACTGGAAAGCGTTCGCAAGAACGTATAAGCCAAATCAGAAAATTTAATGGAAGATCAAGATAAAACCATACTATGAAACAAGTAACTGAAAACGAAATGTATTTCTTTATAGGCAGTGTAGATGTTGCCTTAGGATTGAGATATATGTATTCACTAAACATTTGTTTTCAAAACTCATATTACTAATAAACATCCAAAAAATAGTGCTAGCGTCGAACGGGCTCTGAAAAGAACCATCAATAAAATAGTTATGTAAAAAAAGAAACATGCACATGTATTTGTAAAGTGGTCCAAATTTCACAGTAATAAATGGCAAGTGATAAAATACAACAAAAAGTTTCAATATTTACCAAACAGCAATAAATTCAGCGATAACAGCTGGGTACAAGTTGACTTTTAACAGCATGTTGAAAATGTCATAAATTTACCATTAGGAAGAGATACTGAAAATCTCATTAGGATTATTATTCAGATTTCATTTACAGTGTACAATTAATTATTTATTAGTACAGGATATACCACCAGATCAAATAAAAGCAGAGAATACTTTAAACTGAATAAAAACAAACTGATAATCTTACACTGTCTCTAACTCTATGCTATTTCTTGCTTCTAAATGGGAGAGAAAATACCAATAAATAATAATTGGGTTTTACCATTTTATGGTATTAATTTTAGGTTTACCGCAAGTACCACCCTATAGCATTAATAGCAGGCTAAACACGAGTACCAACCTATATTATTATTATTAGGTTGTACTGTGAGTACCAACCTAGAGTATTGACATTACGTTTTACCATGAGTACCGCCCTAATATTACACTTTCCCATACTATTATGTTGTAAATGATTAAAGCAATTCAACTTATATTGATTATAACTGAGGTGTCCAACACAAGATATAAATGCATACAAATGTATTAGCTGAGAAAAGCTAAGCATGTCAACAGATTCTGGTTGAATGGAGATAGTAGTTGCTTTGTAGGAATAGCAACATTCTTTATAATCTCTGGCTTTCATTGGAGTTGGTTCATTCTTACTAGGACCTGTTGCAAATGCTTTTTAAGTAAAACTTGTACAAAGTAAATTTTAAAACATGATGAGATTGAAACCTTTGACATAAGTAATTGAAACAGTATAGATGACAAAACAATACAAGATGCATAAATAAGTAATAGAGTATAATATTATCCAAGGGTATAGAATTACAGTCAAATAAAATGTAAACAACGTAGAAAGTCAAGGTATTGAAGATCTCAACGGATATTTTAAGAAGCGTACAGCAAACATAAAATTTATTATTGTAACGGATGTCAAGGGTGCGAAGGAAATGAACCATTGATTAGTTGACTGTTAAATGTCGTCATTTCGACTACTTAAATGGAAAGTTGAGTTAAATATTTCGAAATTCCACTCATTTCAATTCTATTAATTCTATTAGTTAAAGACTTTATTTGTTTGAGTTAGGTGGAAAAATATTCTATATTTTCTTTTTCCAGTAATTTCTTGACCTTTCGATTACAAAATTCTTTCCTTTAATTGAAATATTGTAATGATTTTCTCTAATTGAATATTGTTCTGCCAAAGTATCAAACACCACGCGACACATAAACATGGGTCTCAGTTTCGGAAATAGTGACCTCGGAAGACAGACCGAAAGCGCGGAGTTAATAGCCTGGATATTATTTTATTTTTGTTATATGGGGAGCGAGTTGTTTGCTTTTTGCGAAAGAAACAAAGATGTTTTCTGACTGAGGCAGAAATCATTCTGTCTTAAAATAATCATTTGTAGAGTGGGGGATGGAATATTTGTATTCGAAAAGTGTTTTGTCTCGCTGGGATGATTAAGATTGCTGGTTTTGGAAAATGACAATTAGATATTTTGTTACAGAGCTAGAACGTAGCATCACATTACTCCTACTAGGTTTTTCATCTATTCTCAATTAGAGAATACAATTAAGTTTGTGACGGTTTATAACAGGATATGCTTTAATATGTGATATACGATTCTGAAATCAATTTGATAATGGAATTAAAAAAACTGTTCTCTTTGATTCATTATTGCAATCATATAATTAATGTATTTGTGGCTTAATCTAAATTTAACTGCTTTGCTAAAATCTCAATTATAACTTTTGATTGAAAAAATGTTAGAAATGAAAACAAATATCAAAGTTATCAATAATAACGATGTTAAAGACCTGGTTTTCTACTTAGAGAATCCATTTGATACATTATTAGTTCGACAGGAATGCAGCTAGATTAATCAATACTCAGTCCATTGATAATTGATAAATAATTATACTGATAAGTAAAGTGATTAATACATATAAAATATTCATTTACATGTCTCAGACTAATTGGATTTGATGCTGGTCTTTAATCTCGGAGGCTGTTAATCAAAAATATGTATATTGAGGATATTGAGGTTACAGAAAGACCCTAAGCTTAAACAGAGCAAAGCTATGGATAAAGATCTGTCCTGATATTGGTGATGAAGATTAATCCGATAATTTGTTCTTTCATTACTGCATCCCATCAGATAGCAACCGAATGCTCTGACATTAGTCCATATTAATTATAAAGCAAAGCCGCTGTAGTGCCCGATAAATTAATGGACGATGATAAGCAGCATCTACAGCGCCTGTTCTTGGAAAACACAAATGTTCATTGATGTTATAGAGGAGCATTTAACAAACTTGTATGGTAAAACTATAAATTTTTCCTGAAAATTAGCTGAAATCAATAACTGCATAAAAATGAAATCTTTTGCGATACATTTTGAACACGAAGTTTCCGTTTGTGCAAATTAAATATGGAGATCAGAAAGTGCGTGCTAATAACATGCTAGGTACTAACTAAGGTGTTTCTAACTGATCACAGAATGTTTACTGGTTTTCTTTGATAAATTTATAAGGATTATGGAAGACATGCTCTATTCAATCATAATGCAAAATGAGATGACAATGGTATTTAAAAATTTAATCCCAGAAGCAGATACTTATAGTCTGAATGATCATTTTTTTGCAAATAAATTTTGATAGGCTGATATAAACTGAGATTGAAGAATAAGTCAGATAATCAACAAACCTTATGTTCACAAGGTAAGCACATGAATAGATGCATTTCATTAGTTATGTCTTATAATAGCCCGCTGGACATATTCCGATTTTTTAAATAGTATTCTTACGTGGCTTACTTGCTAAAATTTGACCCATAAATAAAATCCCTTGCAACAACGGTACTCATGGTCACTCCTTTCAAAGTAGGTGTATTTAATACCTGGTTGCCTTCTACTTAAATGGTTTTGGTTATACTCACTTCATCATTTGTGGTGCGATAGGCTTCGGACTTCGGAGTACGTTTCAATTTTGCTTTACTTTGACCTCAGGGCTACCTCTAGCTTGGAGCGCATGTTCATTCCGGTGCAAACTGATCCCAGGGCATCCACGATGTGCACGTTAATTCCGCTGCATATTGACCGCAGGGCTAGCATAGACGTAATGGACATATATCTAAGGATAATTACGGTTTTCCGTGGTATTCTGCATGAAGTGATCAATTTCTTTAGTAAGGCACATCAGAACTTAAGTGCAGAAGCAAAATAAAAGGACAAACTGAAAGGCAAATGGAAAAAAGACGGAAAGCGCTGGGTATTTGCAAAGCTTACTTGTTACGGTACAAATCTTAATAATGTCTGGTTGGTAAACTCTGTTTATTGATTGTAAATCGTGGCACTTCCGGAAATATGGAAAATTTCTATTTTCGGTGTATACTGTAATTTTTTACTTTTTTATAGGTGTCATTAGGAGATAATTGAGTGATAATTGCCTTTTGAACTTAATATAAACATAAAATGTTTTTAAAAATGAAAAGAAACAAAAATATGAATTGGTTTGCATATTTTGAAATAGCGCCGGAGAAGGATAAGAAAATGATATTTATTAAGTGTTCTAGAAGAGCATTATCAGGTGCGTATGCCATTAAGGATGTGAAAATCCAGAATCATGTACTAAACCTGCCTAAACTTCTTGGTTTTCCTCCGTAAGAACATAATATAATATGCGATAATTTATATCTTCATTTAAATGAAGTCATTTGAATGATTTACATTCAAACGATTGCGTGATTGATTTGTATTTAAAGTCAAATCAACAGATGCAATAATATTTAGTTCGGAAGCTATTGAAGAACCTTCTCCTTGGGATGGTTTGGGTAAAATTGATATCTGTAACCCATTGTAAGGTGTTTCCAGCCACCTTCCAACAAATCAAATATTTGATTTCCATGATATCCAGTTATAACATAGTTATAAGTATTGAAACGTGTTCATCATGATAGAATTGATTTAGCTCCCCGTTTAAAATAGTTCCTACAGATACAATAAACAAATCCAAATACCTGCAGGTTTATGCATGCGTATTAACCAAAGGATGGAGTTTCAATCAGGCAAGAGGTTTAATTGGTTTTCTGAAAGTATTATTTTTCACTTTCACTTTTCTCTTTCCATTCCTTTCACCCCTCCAATTCCATTTACAGGAGTGCAACATTGACATAGTAGTGAATATTTATTTTTATACAGTAAAAGTACCCTGAATTTTAGTGCATAAGAACGTAATCTTCCAATTGATAAATTTATAACTTTATAGATATGTGTAAAATATAACGTAACTCATCAATTATTAGGTAAGTTCTTAACTGTTATTATCCAGTCCTCAATATATTAGATGGGGATGTACATCGCGCAACAGGTACATGGCCTGACGGTAATCGACTTTCACATTCTTCATATAAACCATATGGGCTCTCTATCAACATGATACACTATTATAATGAATAGTGTATTACTTCCCTTTTAAATATTGGCACTATTTCCAACATATTAAAAATCAACACTTTAAAAGGCAAGATAAATAATTTGTACAGGCCTGGCCCTAGGATGCGTGGGGCCCAAGACAGCAAGCGATGAGCGCGGGACACCTTGCACCCCCCCCCCAGCCCAAAACAAACTGAATCGTTCGCCTTGCCCTAAAGCTGGGCCTGAATTTGCACATTGAAGTTCTACATATCATTGTGACATTTACCAAATTGTTGAGATCTTTCTTTTCATCTGAAGTTATTTAGCAGAATCCATCTTCCTCTCTCAGATGTAGACATACGCACTTTAAGCGAGTTAATCAGTCAATTCATCTTTCTATTAGATTTTAAATCGTATCTCTCTATGCAGCTTCTAAATGACACACATAATTTATCAGAGAAGATACTATGTTACATAAAACAAGTAAAAAACAATTTTGTACTAACATAAAACTTTCAAACACACACACACACACACACACACACACATATATATA
>QKMX01024528.1:0-11666 GCA_003401595.1 Venustaconcha ellipsiformis
GGTTAGTGTTAGGACTAGTCGACCTGGTGTCAGGATGATGCGACCAGGTGGGACATGATAATACGTGTCTCCAGCATAATACCAAAGCGCTAGACATCACTATAAGCTGCCATACGGCAGACATCGCACTAATATAGCTAACATTGTTCAAAGCTACGTTAAAAATCCCCAAAATGCCAACAGACGTTACCACTTTGTATCAGTTGATATGTCTAGTCCACGTACACTGCATCTAAGATAGCGTGGTATAATCCTTGGTGATTACTCCGTCACGTGCGTCAATAGGTCAATCATGGTGCACTCATGAACATCTAAATTAACGATTATTCATCATCGATTCATCCTTTCTGCAGAAGGTGGAAGACACAAACATTGAAAAGGTGTGCAATTGATCTTGAAAAGTCTATGAATACATGTTCTTTGAAAAATCAACGCAGATGAACTTTTACCATCCTGTATTTTCTCAGAATTATCCACATAAATCAGATATTTCCTATATATCGTACGTGTGCTGAAATGTGTCGACAAGCACAAGTCTTAACGCCACAACAATTATGAACGAACCTTGACAGCAAAGTGCGATAGTGTCAACTTGTTTCATGCTCTCGATCACAGATAATGTTTGTTAAACGTGTGCACATTTTTCATCTTTTACCACAGAGCAATACCAACATAACGACAACTGGAAGCGAGGGATATTTTCAGGGTACATCAACTAATTTCTGAAACTGAACCACGAAGCAATAGGCTATCATTCTTGGTGTAGGCTTCTAGAAGACAAAGATGAATTTAAAGAACGGTACCGATACAAAGAATGTATCGCCTTGGGTCACGTCGAAACAGATAAAATGAAGTAGAACGATTTGCAAAATGCATGTATTTTATTGAGGAAAATTGACTAAACGACCAAGATTACCATAAACGGAATACTTGGTTGATCTAAGAAGATTCTTTTCAACTTGTAAAGGAAAATTCATTAACTATATGGAAATCGTACATAAAGATTTGATCTTGGTGAATTACATAGAAGTCGCGCATTTTGCACCACCAGATCATTTTAGTAATGTCATCATTGATGCCTAAGTGACATCATTGTCCGTTTGAAATTGCATTCTCTTTTTTAACCTTTTAACTTTTAAGTCTTTTTCTTTATTTCCTACAGTATTTTGTGCATCGATCCCCTGAAGCTATTATTCACACCTCGAAGATAAAAGTTTATTAGCTAGTTTAAATGAACATCGCGAAGACACTATTTGAGTGCTGCCAGTAATGGACCTAAAATTATGGCTACCAGAATCGAGATAACAAAAATGACTATTTTAAAACAAATATAAAAAGTGACAAGACTGATCCTGACCTATCAAGTGGTCAATATTAACGTCTTAAACAAAATCTTAAGTCAAATCTAGGTCAAGACATTGTGTCATCAGGTTAGATTCCCACAAAATTGTTGTATGTCAAACCATGCAATCGTCAATTGATCTTTGGACAAAGTATCGCAAATTATATACCAGAAACGAGTGCGACTGCCTGATTAAAACGCAATACAGTGCAGGTACTTTTCTCCTAAGTAAAAACATTTATAAATATAAGAGTGATCAGCGTAACCAGACTTTCACTGTGAATTATACGCCCACTGCTGACACCTACTTTAATGAATTCGATTGTGAGGTTGTACTCTGCGACAAGAGAGACTCCATTCGTATAAGCAATTATGGATCCCATCCATGCACTCACAAATCAGCCTAGACACCAGATCAATGTCATCAAGAATTAGAGAGCAAAGAAGAGTAAATGTTTCCGAAAGCTTTGCAGGGCTATTGCAATTTGTAAGCCAATTCCAGTCTTTCAACGGGAAATGGGCGAATACCTAGAAGGACCCACTCCAAACTCTTTAGCCACAGCAGAATTTGTCTTTAGGAGACCCCTCCTGCGGCCTAGTGGTAGTGTCGCAGGTTCTCACCCCGGTCGAGTCATATCAAAGGCTTATAAAAATGGAACTAATACATGTCTCGCTACGTGCCCAGCATTAAGCAGTTAGAAAGTTAGTGTTAGGTCTAGTGGGACTGGTTTCACGAATCGTTTCATAAAGATACAACATTTTTAACAACCCATTTGGTCACCCGACTCCCACAACCTCCTTTGTTCGCTCCAAAATGTTCTCCTTATGTTTGACGCATTCCAAATGGAAAAGATTCGTAGTTTACCCTTAGAGCTGCGCGAACATAGAGTTTCTTAACATTAAAAAAAACTCAAAGGACAATTGCAGACTTAACGACATCGTCGCTTTTACCAATGGTGCTTGAATAATCTCCGAGGAATGATTACTTTATAAGTTTTCAAGTGGTCAGACATTGATTAACAACCATAATATAAAACGAGTTTCTCTACCACGACCTATAACCACAGACCAAGTTTAATTTGACAGAGAATTGCAGAGGACAAAGTGTTACATGATTATAGAAAGGATTTTAAAAAGAAGTATCGTCTCGTGGGTAGACTTCTTCAGCACTTCTGTTGTGTGGGTTAGTGATCAAACGTCTTCAATCTGATTTATCAGCAGATTTCCTTCGGAATAGATATGAACATGTCATAAAAAACATCACTCATCCTGTGGATGACTAGGGGATGACCATTTTAGAAGGCCACAATCAGAATCTACCACAATAACTGCTTGATCGTATTTACGGAGATTTTGCACAGTATCAGAAGAAACACAAAGGACTATTGCACCCAAAACGGCATAGACTATCTAATCATTGGAACATGAATGCAATACGATTGGATACTTTATAGATCTTCAAATGATTCCACAAGATGAGCCAATTCCTTTGAATTGGGGCAGCATGTGGTGTGGGTGTTAGAGACAACGTTTCTTGTATTTAAGTGGATGTACTTCTTGTACTTAGCTCTTATTATTCGTGGCAAATATATGTACATTACATATAAAGACATGACAACCAAAATTTTATCGGTGCCTAAAAATCAGCTGTTGAAAAGGTTACAAAAAACGATGAAAAAGACTTTGTGTACCCCCTTGTGAAGATGACAATTGATGTATTTTATCCGTGTTTATACTTAGGAAGATGTGTGCATAGTAAATTGGATATTCCAACAGATTTACGACTGGAAGTATGTTTATGACTGGAAGTAAGAGGTAACTAACTATTTCAAAGATATTGAATGCGACTGCCGAAAGAAATGAATCGAACATTGTGTTCTTAAACTTTGCATATTTTATGTTGTGTTGCACAGTGAAACAAAAAGAGAAAGGTAAATTTGTATTTAAAAAAACTTGTGTTCTTGATGTAATCTAAGAATTTTAAACACAACTCAAAATTTATTGATGCATCGTCCATTTTCAAACAGATGGCGAATGTTAGATTGCCAAACTATATATTCTACAGCTATTTAACCTGCTCATTGTTGGACCTAGTGGTTCCAACAAAACTAAATTATTTGTCAAACTTTTTCATCGAACATAACTTAAGTTGTTTGATCGTCCTCCTCGACTTACTGTTTTGTGATATAAATAGTTGCTATCGACTTACACGTTACTAAAAGAAAAACATGCAGAATCCATTTCGTTTGTAGAATAAATTGTTCGCGAAGACTATTGGGTTATTTTTGAATTTAGTGGAACACCACTCGTAAACTAATTGAAAAGAAAAAGACAAAAAAATTAAACTTTGGTTTACGCCAAACGGACATCATTATAATGCTAGTATTATTGACGTTACTCAAAATGTATTTCAACAAGGTGAATCGGATTGCTCCATCAGTCTCTATGGTTACTGTGTCGGATTGTTTAAAATCCAAGATGAAAACAATTCAAGAACAAGTCTTAGCTAAACTTAGCTGGATTATGCTTATGACGATGCCATTGAATTCCTCACATGCAAATTTCGTCATTGATTTAAAATATAGGACTCATAAATATATGAGATTTCTTATGAATTTATTTTACGATTGGTATCAACACGTCGGTTTAGTTATTTACATGTCGCATTGCTCGTTTCTGTCTGCCTGAAAATATGTAAAAGTATCGTTCATTTATTTTCATTCTAAAACAACAGTAAATGTGGAAGTGCATGTTTTCGAGGCGTAATTATTCATTTCAAAAAGGGATCCTAATAATGAACCTTAAAAAGCTAAACATCAAATGCATATCTAAAACAAGAAAGGCGCTAAAAGTTCACACACGATGAAGAATGCCCAAAAGAAATGTCTCCTTTAAAAAAGAGATGTACTGCCACTAGAACGCGCACATATTGAAGAAAACCGTTGGTTGATGGTCTCTACTGCCACTTCTTCTACTTGTTCTTCTCCTCCGTTAATAATCCTGCTTCTTAAACCTGATGTATACATTTTTACCAATATGATGAAAAAAAAAATGGAAACCCATTTCCAAAGAAACTTTTCTTTCGTCGACGTCTTTTACTGTCCTTGCTGCTGTTGATACCCTAAAAAGTGACATCTTCAAAGACACAAGTACTAGAAAGAACAGATATTTTACAAACTGTAATTATTTTTCCAAACGAGAACTATCAAAGCTTAGTTCGATGCGAACACCATTAATACCTAAAGTCAGGTCGATATGACGTCCCAACAATCACTAGAGACGCATTCTAGTATAAATAAGAACTGCTGCAAAAAAAAATCATTTTTGTTACTTCTTCAAGAACAACAATGTCACATAGTCCACATCATCATTAGCAACCAATGCCAAAAGGTGTCTCTTTCCTGATTTAGGTAAAATTGCCCACATTGTCAGGTCGAATACACGAAAACAATAAATCGGTAAGGAACTCAAGATATTATTCTGAATGTTGTTTGCACGTTTGGAAAGAAGTGGTGCCTTTGACGAAAATACAGAAACTACAATTAGGAAAACATCGTCATGTTCTGTGCCAGAACGGGAAAAGAAAACGCTAATTATTCAACTCAAAACTGCGCATATTCAACTAGGAGAATTTCTACCCATGTTGATAAGACTGTTGCAAAAATAGCTGCTTATATATCGTTACGATCGATTACTGGAATCTTATATTAGGAGTCATGAGATGAAAACGAAGAAAATTAAAAGGGCAAATTTTTCTGCAAAGATATGGCACATTTACACTTGGAACGATGGATAGAATTACATCATTCATACGAGACACGAATATTACATTAACCTCCAAATCCTAATTATTACACTGACAATAAAGAATAGAAATATTCATGGATTGGATGGAATTCTTAGAAACATAAAATTCGCATCAGACAGTTTTCGACGAGACGAATCTGAGAGAAAAAAAGTAGCAATAGCATCAAAGAGAATATAGACACGGAAACCATGATAGCATTTAAAAAAGAAAAATGCTTCGAATAGGAGTTTAAAAATCCACCTTCTAAAATATCAAAGTTGACAACACCTAATCAAGAACCCGCTTGAGCAAGAAGATGATGACCACATGGAGACACTTTTCGCCAGCATTTACTACTATCCTTCTATTGCTGCTGGCTATAGATGAGTTCAAAAATTGTACCGTTCAACTAAAAGTAAATCGTCTGCAATATATAACTAAATGGTGACAAGAATAATCGATCGTACCAACGCAGGACTGGATGTTCTTCAGAAGGCCCGACACCTTAAAACGTCAACTGTTCGGAGCGTTAAATCAGAGGGAAAAAAGTTGTTAACACCGGAGTTGAAATAGCATTGAAACAACAAAATACAGAATGAACAAAAATTATCTACCTAACTAGACGACATGACTGTTTTGTATGACGGGGTAAGTGCGTGCACGTGATCTTCTTGCCTTTAATATAATCAGTATATATGAGTGAAAAACTGTTAAGAAATTTTTTCTTGCCCGATTAACAAGTGGCAGAGAAAGAAGACTGAAAAACAGGTAAAATGGACAACATTTACTACAAGAAGTCAAAGTTCGTTGGAATAGATATTCACTCGAATTTATTTATCAGATTTCACTTCACTAGTCATTGACAACAAAAAGAAGTATTCAATCGCATCTTTGCCTTCATATCATGCTGCATGTCGTTCTCATAGTTCCTCTCTCCAAACGCTACAAAACAACGACTGTGGGTGTGGTGGAAATTTACTTGGCAGCATGGAAGTGAACAATTGTGAACTGTTTTACTCAGCAGTTATCTTCTTCCCAATCCCTCCTCGTTCGTTCGCCTCGCTAACTTTAGTCATCACTCCTGTTCCAATCGCATTAGTGACTCTCTTCTCGGCATCAAAAGACTCTTCAGAGAAAAGAACCAATGAAGTGTGAATAATCTATTTATCGTAACATTACAAAATAACAGTTTAATAGATGTGTCTCCTCAGCAACAATTTGTGCTTTTGTCAGAGCTAAATTAGTTCAGACATCAAAATTTTAACACGAAGCTCAATTGTAAGAAGCTCTCGTAGAAGTTATTTATCATTTATTTCAGTCTAGAATGTGATTGGAGATAAATCACTTTCCTCGTCAAAATATTCAACCAAGAAATTTAAGAACATTGAAACAAAACTGATCCTCTAATTTAGACATCCAAAACAGCGATTCTAATATAGCAGTGTTCTTATATAAGAGAACTATAAATGCTGCAAGATACTATTAAAATGTTTACAATCTTGTGGATCTCATACAAGACTCATAAAGTTGTTTCGTCTTAAAATGAAGTTTACTGAAATTGAAAGGCTGTTAAACTTTTCCCAACTTTTTTTCATTTCTAGGTGAAAATGCGAACATACCACGCCAGTCAGAAGATATTCACACCGACAACCAATCCAACAAATATTTTTGAAACCCTATGGAACAACAAATAGAATGAACATGATGTTTGTGAAGTCGGATTCCGTACCACAGAGTAATTGTTTTCAAAGAGAATTCTGAAATACATCCTTGTTTAACTTTCTGTAAGTAAATCGTATTTTGATAGTGTCAACGTCAATAAAGGATATCTTGAACAAAGTATTGGATTCTCGAACGGAGAAGTGACTGTGAAAACTACATTTTTGAAAACAGTTATCAAGTGAATTGTAACAGATATATCATTTGTACCTAAGAGTCGCTCGATTATGAAGACATTCCCAATCGGTATAATTTGTCCCTGTTGTCGTTTTTCCACCAAAGCACGTACAGAATATGAAATCAAAGAACAAACCGAAGATTACGTCTATTTGAATTACAGTTACTGGTACCTGAAAGTAAACAATATTTCAGTTGAAAATGGCAATCCAGACAATGATTCAAGACTACAATCTGTTAACAATATCATGATTTATTGTTAAGCGAAATTGTTTAGTGCTTGAATAACAATATGGACATTTACCCTTGCAAAGTTCACCTGGAAACGTACAGTAAAAATGGCAAAACTACATATCTGGATGCTTCCGTGGTGTGAAACCCTGATACTTTCAACAATTTCAATCAACAGCGTTGGTTGCAAATGATGATGCAGTCTAAAATGCTAGATTTAACGACCACTAAAAGAATATCAAACAAAAACGTAGTTTAGAAACAATGGATAGTATGCACTTGGACATGGAATTTGAAGACATTTGTTTGTTAAATGGCGTGGATGTAGGTCTGATATCTAATTTGATGGGAAAACTAACTGGTACGAAACGAACATGGAAGACGATAGACTTTATGTACAAAGCTTGGAAATGTTACGTAAAGTGATAAACGACATCAGTCAAACTCTGACCAGAACGACAGCCAATTATCCTTTACAACGAATCGAAACCAAACATTTATCGCTGACTCTCGACTCTGATCCAGGATCCTATTGTGCAAGATAAATTACCAAACTTTTTTGCTCATTGGCATCTTCAAGAGTGCTGCCGTCGAAGCCATTTGACGTCCAGTAGTTGAATGTGTTTAGGAAAGAAGTCATCTAGGATGGCCAGATGTTGCCTACAATAACCTAAGAAAGCCTAGAGAAAAATATTTGAGATCCTACTTGACTTTTGTTTGAAGTAAAAAAAAAATTATGAAAAACAGTCGGCATTGCATATCATACGACGATTATGCAAAATAATATGCTTTGAGTGCATCTGATTTCACTCAACTCCAAGGCATAGACGAGGAACATATCCGCCCTAAAAATTTTAGCCAATTTCTTTTGGATCTTTGGATCTTTAGTCTCAAGTAGCTCTGACGAACAGGGTTCATTTTGCATGAGAATTTTTTGTTACTCTGGAAATAAATAGCCGGAGAAAAGTGATCATTGACTATTAAAAACAATGGTATTAACCTACGAATATGAGCGAACAGATACTTTATCTCCAGAACAACAACAGTCACAGTCCACAAGTGAACAAGAAACAGAAAATAGTCATAATATGACGATAGCCAGAACAGAAACGAAAATTGGTCTCCATGTTGCCAGTCAGTTAAATAAATAACCGCACAACCTACCCGAGAGAATTGAGATTGTTGTCTAATCGACCATCCATGTCAGAAACAACACGACAAATGTTGATGATGAGTCAAGAACAAAGTTCGAGGAGTATCTGGAAAACACATGTATCCAAATCTCAGAAGAGGAGATTGTTAAAGTGGCGTAATCACTTGAGCAATCATTCATTAAATCCATTGAGCCCTGGGAAAATGAAACTCAATGAAGCTCTCTAATAATAGAGTACGGAGACATCCGGTTCATCGATTAACTGGACAGATATTTCAAATAAAATTAAAGTGCAAACTCATGACTTATTGGTACCTAGGAAAAAATGAATACACGGCAATTTCACTACCTTCTGACTCATAGTTCGGACAAAGTTCTTGTGTGTGCTTAAGATGAACTTCCTCATCGAAAACCTGAAAACGTTCAAAATAGTACCATAATAGATCATTGCAAGTCTAATTTTAATCATCAACGTTGTAAATATTGGAAATATGTTCATGTTTAATGTTTGGTATTTGTAAATGATGAGCATGGGGACTACCCCCAATACGTTATTTTTGTTGTTTTAAATCAGAAGTGATGATTGAAAGATGTTGATTTAAAAAATGGTTGTGGCTAAAGTTTAGAAGCACAACAGATTCTTTTTCGCGTGCATCATGACCTTTCGTAGTCGCTTTGGCGATGTTGGTCATTAAAAAACGGATTAATATGTTAGATTTTATATACGTATCTCTCACAGTTTGTGATTTGTGAATTTTAACATAGTTTTAAAAGATTTTCAGAAATATCGCCACGATGTCTGCAGTGTTGAATTTATAGCGATGTCTAGCAGACATGAAGCACGATGACTCATCCAGTCACATCAACCTGACACCAGGCCGACCAGTCCTAATATTAACTCTTAATGTTGAGCGACAAGCGTAGCAGGTGCTACCATCATTTTGGATAAGTCTTTGGGTTGACTTGGGTGGGAATCGAACCCATGATATCGTTCATCCAAGGCGGACACTCAAACTACAGTTTGTAATATATTTTAAATTTCGTTTTTACAATATCTAAAGGTTGTTGTAGCAGTTCTTTCTGGATATTGTTTCAGTCTTTGCTAAGTTCGATATAATTTGCTAATTTTCTTTAATATTAAAATGATGAATTTCAATCATTTTCACTTTAATTTGTTTTACAATTTGTAAATAATGTCTGGTTTTATATTTTGATTGACTTTCGTTACATTTCTGTTAAATTCACAATTAGATTAGAAATTGTATCATTACCTTCAGTCTCGACTACAGTTTTAATATTTTTCGGACACTTTATTAGCTTTTACTAAAGTCTATACGCAGTTTCTAAGTTTAGAATTACTTTCAGTCTAAACCAGTGCGTGTTATCTTTCAGGATTGTTTTGAGCATTTGCCATTACACGCGTTTGGTTGATGGTATAATGTAGGATGTTGTATAGTAGATGACTGGATAATACATGCTTCATGCTGGACAGTAAGTTTGATGTCTTGGTCACTACACAAGGCACGTTCATAGAGTATTGCGGAGTGTTGGATTGTAGGTGTTGATGAGCAAACTAGGCGTGTTAATAACATGATGTGAGGCATCATTCATTAGAAATTGCATGTTTATTAAATAAAATGGGGTGTTTGAAAGATGAATGAGTGTCGGTCGCGGCATGTTGATGGTATAGCTTGAGATTTTCGTCACCATAAGTCGTGTTGGATAGTAGAGCTGGGGTATTGGTCACTTCATGTTAATGTGATGGTGTTGGCTATTAATTGTTACACACAGGGTGTTGATGGTATAATGTTTCGTGGTGCATAATAGATGACTGATGTTATTGGTCACTAAACATGTTGTGCTTATATTAGCTGTGGATATTGGTTTGACGTAAGTTGTGTGCATGTGGCAGATTGGTCACTATACAAAGCGCGTTAGTAGTAAAGTGTGTGGTCTTGGATAATTGATGACTGGGTATTGATCGCGACACACGTGGTGCAAAGTATGTAAGGGATAGTAGGTACAACTCAGGCGTTTATGGTGTCTTTACATCATGCTATTACATATTAGTTTGTATGTGCTGGTGCTGGTCATTGACATTATACATTGGCTATTATTATTGGGTATTGGTAAGTAGATGTTGTTGCTCACCATTAAAACTGTGTTGATCAGTCCGATGTGTGTTGGTCACCTGGATGGATGACGATAAGTAGGTGTATATGATGGTCAGTTGACGTTGGTTCTGGTTAGTAACACTGTGTCCTGGTCAGTAACCATGGATACTGGTCTTTAATTGTGAGTGCTGAGTCAGTAGGTATGGGTCATGATCAGTAATACTGTATTGGTCAGTAAGAGTAGGAACTGGTCATTACTACTGTGTATTGAACACAGTTTCTAGGAGCTAGTCGGTAAGAGTGAACTATAGTCACTAAGTGTGGGTCAGTAGAAGTTATTGGTGAACAGTCAGATTATATGTTGATTAGGAGGTGTATATGTGGTCAGAAAGATGGTATACTGGTCAGTAACTACACGTTCAACTTATGTATATTTTCTGCATTACATTTTCAATTGTCTCTATCAATATTTCAGCACGCATCAGGTCAAATTTATGTTGACCGTGTATACACATTCTAATATTAAATTTTCTTTGTCCATATCGTGTCATACCTAATGTTAAATTCCCGTTTGCCATATACACCTAGTTTTATCAGACAAGTGTCACGCTATACTACTCATGCAAATGCGGAAGCCGATGGCTAAAGGTGGCGTTGTAAATAAAATTGTGTATGGTATCCGCAAATATGGAATGGTGCACAGTATTAATACGTAACGCTTCATTTGTCGTATCAGTATCGCATTCGAAGTCATACACACGGAATCGTAAACTAAAAGAATGACGAGGTGTCTGTGTATGTATGTGTGTGTGTTTGTACGGTTTTTTTTGGTGCAAATTGAAGATATTTCTAAGTTTTCAGAACTATGTAAGTCGGACAAAAAGCACACCGAGAACGTACTCTTTTGGGACAAAGGTCAAATATTGTTTTTACGAACAAATTTAGCCCAGAATATTGTAAAACATGCTTCCTAGATACGTCCCTTTTGACACACTTGGTACTTAGCACCTAATTTTGGAGTGTATCTTTTCTCTCAGATATATACAGTGGTGTACAAATTCTCAAAATACATTTTGGTGATGATCAGTGATGTGGTCATGTACATATATCCTGCAGTTCGAAACAAATATTCGAACGATTCTA
>QKMX01024533.1:0-10466 GCA_003401595.1 Venustaconcha ellipsiformis
ATAATATATATATATATATAATATATAACATTAATCTATTACAGATTAGAATTAATATAAATATATTAATTTTGAGTAATAAGACAAAAGCCAAATTAAATAAAATATATCCCAGTGGCTGAACTCCTGATGTAACTAGTGGGTTTGGACTATATAAAGCAGATAGAGGATTATGACTGTATAGAGGTATATTTAGTAATATATTTATCGTACAAACATGAATTCGACAAATGGTGAATAGTAGGAGAAAAAATGTTAAAAGATTTTGAACAAATGTATTGAGGAGAGAACAGACACATTCAAGACCTAGCATGATAATCGTCAGCTTTTTCTCATCAATTGGCTGAATTAATCTATACAATACTCAAGTACATGTTCATTTTTACATGGACATTGGTGTAAAGAATGCTTCTTTTTTGTATCGTCAGATCCATGAAAGCTGAACGGAAATAAATTTAAACAAATATGTGGAGGAAATGAAACTGATCAAGATCAAAACTATTGTCTTACAATCCTGCTATTCTACTGAATCAAGCCTATCCAGATGGTATTTAATTATTTGCCTATCAAACAAGGACATTTTTTATTTACGGATAGAAACATCTCATGGCATTAAGATTGCCAATGGAGAAACTTATTATATGTAGGATATTTCTTTGTCTGAAGCTACACTTAACAGCTTGGATTTTAAATGTGTTTTTTTTTTCATTTTTTCTGTACACAAAATGCATACACTTGTTGCCTACAACACTACGTATATATAACTAAATGTACTCATTGTCCATGGTAAGTTTACAAACTGAATATATTTATTTAATGTTTAAATGAAGTAAGTGTTACTTTCCAGAAACCACTATGGATTTTATGGGGAAGTATTTAAAGTTTATTAAAATCATAGAAACAGTTTTATATATCAGCCCAAAAAGAAGTATCACATTTAGTTTCTCTTAAATACAGCACTGTCAACGTTCTGAAGAAGCAAATTTTAATTGTGCTGTTTCAGCACAATAATTGGTTCCAGAATGAGCAATTATAGAATGATCAATACCTACTTGTCAAGCATTTGCAGGAGGTACTCATCAGTTCAGTTGTTTAAATCTGGATGGAGTTAAACAACAAGACAACTAGGCACGATACCACTTTAACAAATTACAGATGGAACTGGAGAGTTTGATGAGAACAAAGCAGAGACAAATGATACATAAATGCAATGCTGTGAAAATGCGTTTTAGTAACTATCTCTCGAGAGGATACGTTTATTTTATACGCTCGTAATCTCCATGACATATTGAATCTCTCAGACATTTATGTACAACTTAGAAAAGAAGCTGTTTCTAAATGCCTGATGAGGTAAAATGTACATGTCATGCATTTTAGCGTTTATTGCTTACATTGCTTTTTTTAAAGTGAAGTCATCAAAGTTTATTTAGTCAATAAATCGTAAATGTCAATCTTCAGCTAATGCACAGCTCCTTACATGCAAGGAAAATATACAGCAAGAACGTAAATGCCGTAGCACAACACATCATTGTATCGCATACGTCCTGAACAACATTAAATCCAAGCTAAAGTTAGAACCCTAATAAACTGGCGGCACCAGGTACTGTTTTCATTTCATTTCATATCAGCGTAAAACATATGCCATTACTGCAGGGGTAACATATTTGAGCAAAATACCTGTGGAAAACACCAGAATATTCTACTTAAGTGGTAACTGTGCCTCTACCTTTCTATAAGTAGATTTGTGATTTGTATCAAGTGAATTACCACTACTTTTGAAGGCAGATTAGCTCAAAAGATATTCGTATAAATGACAAATGAGTTAAGTCCAGCATAATACATATATAATGTGAAACAATACATATTTAGTTATGCTTCATTATCAACCCTAGTTTAGCTCTTACGTTACCCAATATCATTTTGAACTTCTGAGAGTGTGGTGGGTGTAAATTGATATTTTAGCATTTGTAAAATACACAGTGGAAGAATATTGATATACCTTTATGTTACTTCATATACAGTGGCGAAAATGTCATTGGATATTGAACTTGTGGAAATCGCAAATGATCTAAGCAAATAGCTAACAAAAATGAAAGCTTGTGCTAAAAAAGTCAGTCTAAATTAGTGTAATGTACACTATGTTTATCATTTATTTAAAATGTGGGAAATAAACGGATAGACTAGGCAATATCTGCTACTGAAAGTGCAATGAATGAATTAACACATACACAAAATGTGAAGAAGAGTTATGATGTAAGAAAGAGTTTTTTGCTCTATGTTTAGACATTTTCCCTTTCCTTTTAGGAAGTGAAAATGACCAGCAGAGATGCTGGTTTTTTGAGAGGTGCATATTTGTAGTAAGGCCTAGTTGTGTACTCCTTAATCCATATCACACATATCAATAATACATCGCAATGAAGAGAATTAAAGTTGTTTTTACAATACCTAATACATACAAGGTCCTTTTTCAATAGCAAGTATAATTAGTGAGGGAACCTGGAGAAATTCAATTTTTAGATTCTAAACTTATGCAAAATACGAAACTGGTGAGCATCACCTATGTTGAGAGTGTGTGATTCAGATTCATTGTATTCCGTTCTTGCGACATAAAATGCTACAATAAATGAGGACGTACACAACCTCATTATTTTTCTTCAAAGGATTTGGAAAGTCCCGAGACTTGTCATTGATAAGTTTTAGTATACAACTTTGGAAGGGTGTAAGGATTCAAAGTATCCAAAATGATCCAAAGGATCCAAAATGCAGGAATATGATACAATGTTGGATAGAAAGGCAAACATAATAATATCAAGTTGTAATCCTACCAAGCCTGACTATTTAATAAAAATGAAAGCTACTCGGAAATCAATTTACTTAGATCAGTCTCAAATCGGATAGCATCGAAAGGAACCTCTTTGTTGTCTCTATGTGTGACTGAAACATTTCATCCGAAATGTAAATCCGAAGGAACTATATTCCTGAAAAAACGTCCTTAAAGTTTATTTCGTTTGCTTTGTTTGCGAGTTCATAACAAGTCTCCTTTCATATGGAATATCGGAGATATCATTCAGATACAGTGTCCGACGAATATTGATTTGTTTTTTTTTTAAGGTGACTGACAATTTAGCATTTTCAAGAATGTCCTTTTGAGCCGAACCTTATTTAAAATGGCTACTTAAATGATAGTTTGGTCAGGTCAGTTGTTTTCTTAAACGTTTAGAATTGATACATTCATCACTAAGAAAGAAACAACAAAATGAAAATTTAATAAAATATAATATAAACACCCTGCGTTCTTTTTGTCAGATTATTCAGCCATTCGATTCTCAAAGATTTATTGGATTATAAAAATATTTTCAAAGCTATTGCCAAAAAACAACTTTGTTATTTATGTCACCTGTTGCCTTGTTTGGAAATTTCAAGAAGCAAGCCATATTTGGTAGGACGTCTCTATTTTCTGAAACGTTTTATATTCCATGGTCGTCAAGCTTGTATGGATGGCTTTCCCGCTTTTTTGATGAGTAACATTAAACAATATACAAGGTCATTCTGATTAGAAGGGCATAACATTTATCAAGTTACATTAACTGTTTGTTTAGACTACCTTCTTTTTTGAAAAGGAAACAGTCATGAATAAAGCAATTCACTTTATATGCATTATCATTGAGTGTGCAGGTAATACGTACTAATTGTATCATATACCCAAAAGGTTTCCAGTTCGTAATCCTGATTTATCCTTCTACTGCGTTAGAGACGTTTGTAAATATTAGATCTAAAATCATGTACGATGTCACAATAGTGCAATGTACATTATGATAAACAGAAGTACCTTTTACAAAGTAAAATAGTTACTCTCAGTGCTCTATATACGTAACTCCATGTCTTATGAGCTGTAAAATCTAATAAAGTTGTTCTATATTTTCTTACAAAGTTTTCACAGTAATAATGAGGTGGAAAGCTCACATTGTTGCAGAAAGTTCGACATGGTGTCATATATGTGCTGTTATTGATTCCAATACAAGCCTCAGCACTAAATAATGCTTTATGCATTCAAATAACATCTTTCATTTCAGAAGTGTGTTAGAGACATGACATGGAAATATCATTTAAATCGCATTGAACGATTTTGTCTTTTAAACGCCAGTAAAAAGTCAATCTTGCTGACACTGTAATTGAACTCTCTGTGTTCGCTTATTAAGTCAGAATTTAATGTGTGTTTCGTCTGTTGAGAGAACCATAATAATCAACTACCTAAGCTGAGTCATGAAAAATGTTTACTGGCTTGTGTGTGAAAAGATGAATATCCATGTAGAACTATTTTTGTAAATTCAATAAATTTCCGATTTGAGAAATGTATATGTCTGTGTCGTAAGACATTTTTAAGGCTAGTTTCAATTTAGGTTCTCTGACCTATATGTTTTATTAAACTGAAATATGAATGAGAAATTAGATTTGACATGGAAATATACAGAAGCTTAGCATGATTCACAGCCTCATACTATTTTGTGGCGATTTCCATCTATAAACTGGATATTGTCCCCACAGTAACATAATTTTTTTTATTGTAATTTGTTTTGTTTATCTGTGTTTATCAGTGTTTCTCTGTTACATAAATATGATTTTACATTTGAATTAACCTCTTATACCTGACGTTACCAGAATAACGGTACCTCCATTTAAAGTTATCTTAGCAGCGATCAGATCTCGTCACTGAATTTGTCTGTCTCTGCTTAAAAGTGTACATGGCACATTTGTTCTTTAGGAGATTGTTTAGGTGATTAGCTAATCAAGCAAAGGTAATTATTTTTATTTTAAACTTAGTGCGAGTAGTTCAAATGTCCCTATAAGATCATGAACATGTATGTGATACACATTACCAGTTAGTTTGCTCAGTTCATGTAATATTTCTAGTACAGCTATGAAAACGGCTGAATTCAACACCTTCTGTGTTATGTATCCATGATTCAACAAGCGTCAAATTATTTAGAAATTAAGAAGGTTCTTGTATGTAAACTGTAACCGTAACGTATTTAACAAACATTTATTTGATAGGTTCGGTCTGTCCTATTTCGGGCAGCCATCACTGGAGTTGTATGTGCACGTTACTATCCCATGAGACTGGATTCGTCGCATTACCTACTGTAAATAGCAAAGGTTTGTCGTACGTTTGTCACATCTAATCATCTGGGATATCGCTGAATTATCTCAATCATAATTCATGTAAACCTTTCCTTGAGAGATTTAATATGTATACTAATTTCGAATCCCATAGAATTTAAGTAATGCAGATTAAAGGCCATTAGCATCAACGGGAGCTATTCCTGTATTGGTATAATAAAGAAACTTCATAATTCTTTAATGTTTTGATTATACCATGATATAATATTCACCACGACTTTTTAGTAGAGAGGATGTTGCTGATAAACATTGCCAAATTAAGATCTAAGGTAGGTAATATAATTCAGTAGGTGATGTATGAACAAATTTAATTTTGAATGATAATATGTTTTCAAGTTTGTAAAAGGAAATAGTGATAAAATTGATAAATATAAAAGAAATAACCTTACCATCATCATTCTTTGCTGCCTTCAAAATGATACGTGTTCTTGTTCGCTTTCTAGTCATTAGGGCAGATGACACTTTGAAGCAACTCCTGGCAATATCCTTAAATTATACTGCATGCTATTTGAAATAAAACAAGTATCCGGTCATAGTTTTCCCTCAATAATTCTTGACGCAATTTTATTAATTAATCAGAATGTGTTTTAAATTTTCTGGTATGGAAATTAATACTGCCCTTAACTATGCTGAAATTACATCAAACACATAGCTTTGCCATGCTATAAGCACTCGTTTATTTTATTTCAAAGGGTTACAATTTGTGTTTTTCTGTTTCGGTACCGTTTCTTAGAAACAAAAATATTTTTCAAAAGTTCCATTCTATATCTTACAATTATTTTGTATCAGTTGTTGAATAAGTTCCTGAAATGCTATATTAAACACAGCTTGTTAAGGTAGTATTGCAAAGTCATACAATGATGAGTGGATCTATAGATTTATGGCTATCTCATCAAGCAAATGGATGTTGGATATCGGACACAATTAGGTATGTACTAGTCTATTTCAACAAATAAATCATATTTACGCTCCAGTTCCTCCAATTCTCTCTTGACAACTGCAATATCCGATTTGTCTTGTTACGACTGTCGATTTTAGTAATAATAATAATAATAGAACGTGACCCCTTTCCAAACTTTTACAGTTTACGAATGTTTTCTTTATCCATACAACAAGATCAATCCTGTACCATAGTTATGAATGATATGTTGCAAACATCACATAATTACTGTTCTAATTTTGGTTTTTAAGTCTCTCTTGGAAACTCAGTAGTTCATTACCTTTTCCACGTTTTACTCGCTCCATTGCCACATTAAAGTCAATTGTTTATCATATAAATGTAATTAGTGTCAGATCTTTTCAAAGTTAAACCGAGTTCTGTATGAACTTTTATACAACAGACCAGCTTCATTTAATTTACAGTTGGAAAGTCAAATCCATTACTACTTCCGAATCATGAAAAGAAAACATAGTTTGATTGGTGAAATTAATAGTCAATATAGAGTAGAAAAAAAACGTTACCACTATACACAGTTAGTTGAATCATAGTTCCACAACGGTCGGTCACTAGCTGTTTCTGTAACTGACATCCAGAAGTTTAGGTTACTTCACATTTAAGAGCAATTACTTGGTCACTGGATTTGTACTTGAAATCATCAAGTCACCTTCAGAGAAATGTAATATATTAAAAATAATATTCGTTTCTAATAATAAAAATAAATAATTTAGTCATCAACAGCATTGTTATAATCCAAAGCATCACAATGAAATTACCCTCTCGTGCCTAATATTATGGTATTAGAGAAGCAACCATTGCCTCGAAGCCAGGGATTATGATCAACGTCAAATATGCATAATGTTTATGATCCAAATATGGCTACATAGATAATGTTTATTGGCATTGTATTAGTCCATTAATATAATTTATTTTCCCTTTGTGTCAGACACCGACAACGATATCATACTTGTGTATGGCTATAGTATTATAAGGATAAGTAGCATGCTGTCTAAAATTAGTTTCAGTTCAAGACTTAAGACAATTACAAAGATCTCACAATCAATGATACATTCGTGTTTTATTCCTTCCACACGGGTGATACTTTTTGCTTGAAATGACAAATTCAACTATTATATATTTTGCCTCTTATATTCTCCAAGTGTTATGTGTCGTATTTGAATGTCAACTAAAGATCGGAGAAGATTTACTAAACCATCGAAACCACCTTTTATTATCCCATGATCAATATACGTAATATTGAAGTGAGAAACTAATATCAAAATAAGAACAATACCATATTGATACTTAATCATAATAAAACTGATTTTCACTAACATGTGATGCAAGTTGTCATAAACATCTGCACCTATCTACTTCTGTATGTGTACCGTCTTTTATCAAGAGTCAACAAGTTGTTTTGGAACATTAATGATAACCTTACAAACCACCAGCAATATTATAAACTGATATTTTGTTCGTTGTTGTAACCAAATCTCTTGACCAAACAACTTTCACTAAAAGATCAAACGAAATCTCAAATAGATTAGCCAAAACATTCATTTAAAACTCGTCCAATGATAACAGAACCGAAAACGTTCTTCATTTTAAACGACTGACAGAAATGTGAAGATCAATTTTAGTTCTGTTAAGTCACAATAATAATATACACCTTTACACTCGAAAACGTCAATCAAAACCAGGTGATATCCACTATCCTTTTTTAAAACACTGACCTGAACACTTATTTGATAAAAGATCTTCATAAACTAGTAGACAGTTTCGAAACATTTTTGGACACAAGAGACTTTACGATGACCTGGCGACGAAAAGCAGCGTTAGCAATACTTTAAACAGCAAAGGATCACGCCAATCCTACCAGCAATAGTTTGATAGTGCTAACAATCAAGCAGTGGAAAATTAATGAAACGAACGAAGAATGATAAATACCTCTGGAGTCCAGCAGTCTACTATTAGAGCTTTATTGAAATCATACGTCATTGAAGCACAGCTGACCATCTAGTAAGTCTTGTATAATTTATTATCGTAAGGAAAGAATCTGTCGTTGCCATATTTCTGACTTAGAGGAAGCTTATCACGCCATATGGAAGTATGACAGTGTAAATGACCAATTCATTCTAGGTATAAGGAACCGTCCAACTAATTTTATTGTTACTTCTTTGGGTTTAAACTTACAAAACTCAAGATTATGTAAAACCTATTAAACCATTCAAGTTTCAAAATATATATTTATTTAAATTAAATATAAAATCAAAGTGAAATAACTAAGAAAACTTACATTATGAAAATTCATCGAATGTAAACCGAATAATCATTGAGTGTTCTATCAATTTGTCTCGAATCTTGAACTGTTCTAAGGTATTCCGAATGAAGATTCTAAGTGTTTATGTGTTACACTGATAATACTGTTGAATACAGGAGTTATAAAGAAAAACGTTTCAAATTACAAATATAATTACATTAATGAAATCTCATCAGCAAAGAATGTCATTGAAGTATTTGAAAGTTTCACGTAATTTGATTTAATTAGTTTAATATTCGAGTTCATGTATATAATCAAAACACTCTAAATCACTGACTGTAATTTAATGATTATCCACTCTTTTATATCCATCGAACATATAATTGTAAATTACTATTTTCCTCTCAATCTCACTTATGGACACTGGAATACCTGCACACAGATAACATAAATTGTGTGTATGGTCATGATATAGTGTCTATTTGAAATTTAAAAACAGATCATATACGACATCCGTTCATAATCGCATGTCATTAGTGACCTGCTTTATTGTTGATTTGCTTGTACTTTTCTATACTACTAACCTTTGAATAAAATGATTTAAAATAAAACTTCACTGTACTAAACAACTTAAATAAAGTTATATTGCAAATTCAAAATATGATACATAATTCTGTAGCATTATATTAAATTCTTGGAAGATGGTAAGTTCACAATCAATTAAGGTATCATGCATACAAAGGCTTTCATTGTGATAATGCCCACTTCAGAGCACCATAATTTCAGTCTCCTATTGTACATCATACTTAACAGCATTGTGAAATTTCATAAACTGACCTCTCATTTAGCGTATATCACTTTATGTTTTGTTAAAGAAGAAATGACACGCATACAATTGAATTGGAACGTGAATTTCAGATATACGTGAACACAGTTCAAACATTTAAATAAAAAGGAGGTTTAGGGTTTAACATTTCGAAATCGAAAACTGTGCGTAAACACCTCTGCCAACTACATCAGATACTCCATGTTGACGATTCTATAATCTATGTTGAGGAATTTACCAAATCTGACCGTATATTTGCTAGACTTCAACATACGAGATACCACAGGAATAGATCTTTAAAGCACTGATTTAATACGAGTCCTTGTGCTCAGAGATTGGGTAGCAGATCCTAAGGTCTAGCTAAGGTTACACAAATCTCTAATAGTATCTCAACATGACGATGGGTTGATTGTATACTCTTCAATCTTGCGGATAAAATAAACTTTGATACTCGGTAAGCAAATTTCATTCCTTTTGGCATATAAATTGTACCTCACATAGAAAGGGCGAAAATCAATACTGGAGATAATGAAAAGATTATTTTACACATGATCACCACCAGTTTGGTTATCAAGCCTCCCAAAATGACATTTATTCCTGCCAATTCAAAAAAGTCATCAACTAATCCTCTTGAGGAAAGTTAATACAATATTTGAGTCTTCCTTTTTCGTCATACATATCTAACTACTGATGGTGCAAACGATGATGATAACAAAGTCGGATATAAAGTCGCAACATCGTGATAGGGAAATATCAATCATGTTATCAGATAAAGCATTATTTAAAAACTCAACATCGGAGAAGAATCATATTGAAACCTCCTAAAACAGAACTTTGGTAACATTCTACAATTTCATTTCCTTTGGTAACTTTTAAGGATTCTATTTCCATTAATAACATTTTAGGTATCCATATCCTTTGTAAACTTTTAGGATTCCATTTCGATTGGAACCATTCTATGATTCCATTTCAATTGCAGATAGTTAAATTTGAGAACTCGTTAATATCTTAATCTTAAGAAAATATAATTTCCTCATACAATCTGGAAAAATTTACTTTGCTCCCTTGGCTGTCTGGTCACACGAATATCTGATAACCTATGCGGACATACAGTTTACAAAAAATGTGGTCTCATATTTGATGGTTCTTATAATCTATACATTAATATTTATTACGCAAAATAATATTTACATATTTAAAGCTGTATATACCCGCTTTGCAGTATTTCATATTAATATTTATTTGGAAAGGTTTCTCTACTTAAA
>QKMX01024592.1:0-15006 GCA_003401595.1 Venustaconcha ellipsiformis
AAAGAATTATAAATATATACCAGACAGAACAGACTATGCTCTCCCTGGATTCTGTAGTACTACATCCATAATTACATGACTCAGTTTGTGGATATATGGGATGAAGATTGTCACTAGTATCACATACTTTGTGAAAATGTTTTTCAATTCGTACAGTTTCTAAATGAAGAAAATGATCATATTTTGGAGAGGTTCCCTCCCAGGATGAGTCCCATTTTGACTACTTGCAACGTAATCATTCTCATATAACTCTCTTTGTTTAAAACAATTTTTTCAAAAGTTGTTCAACATGTAACATACAAGTGAAGGCAACATTTAACTGATAAGAACGTCCAAATAGCATTAGAGACAAGATATAATATGCATATGCATGAGTGAAACAACATGCATTTAACAAGTTATAATACGCGAGGCAACGCGTAAAACATATATGCCATTATAATGTACAAATGGATAATGAACCGTGTGAACACGAGCTGGGGATTGTTCGACTTGTTGACATACCGACTTGAAGCGTGCCGAATCCCGCTGAGCGAAAGACCGTTATTTCAAGGGATATGCAATGGTTGTTGGGGCGACAGAGATGTAAACACATCTCTCTGTTAGATGAGAGTGCCAAGAAAAGGAACATGATGACAACATTGCATGAACAAGTAATGCTTTTAACATAAAGAGATACTGCAGTGTTTGGTATAACCTAATTATTAGAAAAATTAAATTATAAGTGATGAAAGATAATTTGTAATGTCTAACGAACCGAAGGACAGATTTCTGAGTCAGTTCATATACTGCTAGTTCGTCTGACATTCATACAAATTGAATGTTAAATTCTAGGAATTAAATACCTTTACTACTGGTCATTTTGCTAAATACATTGCAAGATAAATGCTTAGATCTGCTTCATGTTGAGGCTGATTAAGCAGCGGAACATGATCTAGGGTGAAAGACAAATATGAGTGCGGCCAATATCCGAAGACAACCACCAGCCTATTTAACCTGAAATGGCTGTCACGAAAATACAAAAAAATACCGAAAAACTATCGCGCCAATGTACCAGACAAGCACAAGTTTGAACCCGTGCTACTAAATTCCTGAATGAAATGGTACCTAGCAGGATATTTGCATTTGAAACGGAATTAAACGCCATGATTAATCTAATGTGTGGCTTCGGACTGAGACGAGAAGAAATACCAGACAATTGTCATCAACAAAATCTCGGGCTAGCACGCGTACAGGAGAATTTGCAGACCGACATCACCATCGCACTTCAAAGTCATCAAATTAGGAATGTTGTCAATGACTCAATAACATAGTAGTCTGAACATTGTGTTATAGAGGTCCAAATTGATAAAGTCATCTGAAAAATATTTGAACTGAAATAGTAGCATTACCGACAGTTTTATCAGCAAGAGCTACGTTCCAACCCTTGTGGCGGAAGAATCCAAAATGAGATCATCAAGAAGATAAACAATGTCTATGTTTTTAGTGGACCACTGTGTATGTTACATAATCAGGTAGATACTTTCGCTAGTCGACCAAGCAAGTACAGCAAGCTCCTGAGCGAGTTCAACTTTGCAGGTATTAACTTTCCTGTCAAAGATATTTACAAGTTCTGGGCCGTAACCAACCAATCACATTTAATACCTTTACTTGGAAGATGGTCTACACCCGCATTGCTTTATCTAGATTCATATCACAAAGCAACATTCAACATACCAGTTATTCCCATTTACGGAAAGAAAGGAGAAATGACCTCCAGAAATTGTGTCTGTATAAAGAACTTCCAGACACTGTTTCTGGATAAAGTACCTAAGCCAAACTGTAAACAAGCAGTCACCATGAAAGAAAGGAGCTCGTTTGCCACCTGTTTTCCCTTTATTTAAACAAGGCGACTTGTATAAAGATTACCGAAGTATGACAAAAAACTTACGATAAGTTCCTGTGCCAGAACCAGGAAGAAAACTCTCTACAATTTTATAACCACCACCTTACTTTGCTGATTGACCCTGGTCTGCAAGTGATTGGAAAGGTAACTCTAAATCTAGCAGAGGTTATATTGGTTCGAGACTACCTCATAAATGTCCAGGCAATCACAGTAATAGCTGTTGCAAGGCACTAGATAACGTATAAAAGGCAGATTGCTTCGGACGATATTATGCTGTATGCAAACTACCAATAGCGCAACCATAAAATACAAACATACCTTAACAGAATAATTGCTAAACAATCATTCCAGTCAAGGTAATGGATAAGAATAACCTTAGGTGGCAGCTTGTTGCCTTCAGGCACAATCTGTAATTTTATAAACCGAACACTCTACACAAAAAATCACTACTGCATTAAAACTATACCGAGCAAGATATAGTTAGAATTGGGAGGATTGTTACAGCTTCTTGAAATTTGTTAGTACCTTCCAATATCCAAGTGAACTGTAATTTATTGTCATAAAGTATGTAGCCATTTGCGCTTACACTTGCATGTGTGAACGTCCTGATTCAATTCTACTGTGACGCAAAATCATATTTGTAGCAGTCCCTCACTACTCGTGTCTTTCAAGCCACATGGCCTTGCTTGTCCAACTGAATGATATTGGGGGCTTTAGACAGTTTGATATGTACTTGCCTACAGACATTTCTGCAACACCAATCACCAGATTGTATTGCATGCTCCTATAACGAGTCATCTACCAAGGCATTCGCAGACTTTGGGATCATGTGTGCTGTTTACGTTCATGAATCAGATTCAGACTAGCATTTAGTAGGTCGCAGATTTTGCGCCTATGTGAGTAAGCTGCATCTTGTAGACAGCTCGCGGTTTTAAGAAGGTTCACCAGTGCCCAGCAATGCTTTGGTCCGAAATTACCATACCGCCGAATGTCAAGTGTATTGCCGGTCTGTAGTAGTTGTTGCGCATCATATGCTTCCGTCCGGAATACTTTCGAAAAGGTATCCATGAAGTTGCCATATTGGTTGCTCTAATGGGTCGTTCAAGCAAGGCAACATCGATGATGATATTAATGTTTAGCCGCACATTCTGTGCAAGTTCCTTGATGCGTGTATTTCCCATTGGCCAGAATCACCTTATGGCCTCTCACGGTATTTGTATTTTGCCTGTGACGCAGACAATATGCTAAACTTATGAAATGAGTGAGCAACCCATTAATAGCATGCACAACAGGGTGCAAAGAACATAACAATGCCATGGAACCACTGATTCAGTACTCAGTGTTTACTATGGTTTTGAAAAGAGACGATAGCAATTTAGATTCCTAGCACGCTTGATAACGTGGAGCAGATTTTAGGTGATTGCGCAAAGAAGTAAATACTATAAATAGTACCACATTCAAATCATTAAGAAGCTGGCAGCTTCCACGGGTGCACATACTATCAAAGAAGCATGTATTACCTTGGAGGACTCGTTGATTTTTATCTGCAACGTGAGCGAGGCTTTTTATTCAGATAGCCCAAAGCATGGCCAAGACAACGTAACAGTCTATGATAATGTGACATTTCAAGGGCAAAGAACCGTATGCTTCTCGCAAGAATGCCAACCTGTTGTACGTATCATATGGCTACGGTCATATTAAAAAATTATTGGATCAGTAATTGACCCACCAGAAAGAGCTGTTCTCTATTATATGCAACTCTAGGTTTGCTAATGTTGATGTCACCTCTGACTTAGAAAAGAACGTTTCACCTTTCGTAAAATCATCAAACCCAAGGTCACCAACTGAGCCGCAACTGTCGTTAAGATCTACAAGGTCATAGTCATGGATCAGGTCGAATTGGCATTAGAATGATTCTCGAAGACAAACCTTCTGTCCTTCCCTTCAAGGACATGTGAAACTTGCTCACAGAACACCATACATTTAGCAAGCAATGCCGGCATCAAACTATAGCGGATAGACGTTTTGTATTTATCTAGGATGATGTACCTGGAACTTCTTGTCATCGGCGTCAAATCGGCCGAAACGTAGAATGTACCTAGAAGACGCCAGGTTAAGGCGGGTGGATCTTGAAAATGTCGAATATTAGTTTTGCAGTTTATCTTGATTCTAAAGATACAGCTTTCCAAATAAAACGGTTGTATTTCTTCTGTTCGTTCCGAGTATAATCTCTCTTACTACGTATGAGGTGCCATCATATATGTTCTGGATCGTTTGGAATGGATTACGGATGCTCTACCAGCAACTTCTAAGTACGGGTGTAAATCCTGACTGGTGTAAAGATATGGAACATCCATTGGAGTGGCATATTTATTAAGCCTACTGAGCCTATTAGATGCTGATGCCTAGAAGGTAATAGTGATAAAAACTATGTGGACAGTCTGCTGAACATCAGAAGCCGCAATAGGCGGAAACATCCTCAAGTACTGAATCTTAAAGCACCTTAAGCAACCACTGCATACAGTATGTTTAAATTACTTGTTAAACATAAAGCCTCATTGTTAATTAAAAAGATGGGAAAACAACGCCTCAAGAGCAACCAGACACAAGTAATGCACATGAATTATTTGTGCTACATGCATATGGACGAAAAAGACAGATTGTTGGTGTGACTCACACTAAGCGTTCACAACATGATATACAGACTACTGGTGCGAGAGTATACGTACCTACTTGGGGTTGACAAATTCCTATCACAATGGCAACTCAGAGCACCGTAACGCAAATCGATACCAGCTAGGATTAATTGATTTTCATTATCCGATCAACGTGAAAATTATTTGCTTTTAGCTTCTCAAGTGCATTTGTTGCTACAATGGCGGCGTGGTTCTTGGTGAAAAGTTTAAGAAACAGGATGGAAATATTAGTTCACAGAAGAGTTAACAACTACCCATCTTCATATTATTGACACTTTCGTATCACTCTACGTTCAGAGTAGTTATACTATCGATACGTCAAACGTTCCAGGACCCACAAACTGTGCGTGATAAATGTTCCGCTAGACTGAATTCATTGTAGGTCCAGAGGATGAAGAATGACACACTCTATACAAAACTTACAAACCACGCAGTACGCAATATGGATAGGATTGTCTCCTCGATGGCATCAGTTTCGTTGGGAACAGGTGTGACTAAGTTTAGAAAATTATTAATAATTACTGTTGTCATCATTGATATTGCCCTTTACATTACATCTTTAAAGGATAGTATGATTTCCGTAGTTGATTAATGTTGTTAGCAGACATCAATGAAAATAAAATAACGATGAAATCCGCGTCTTGTCAGAAACAATGCTCAACACAATCGCAGTCCACCTATCGAAGGAGCTACTCTACAAAGTCATTTATGAAGAAATGTTCAAGCTTCTCTTGTATAAAGTCAGTAAATACACAACCATGTAAAAATCAAATAGGGGCTGCATTGCACAAAGCATACACTTTGATTGCAGTCCGTGATGACTCAAGGTAAAGCCGACTCGCACGATAAGCTCATGGAATATTTCATCGTATGTTTCAGTTTATTGTCATTTGAACTGTTCCAGAAACAAATACACCTGGTGTACTATATACTTCTTATCGTAGTCACATGATCAACACCTACTCCAAATTATTAGCACTCTTTTGACTTTAGTGAGCAACTGGTATGCTTTTGCTTTCCTTGTTTTTCCCTAAGGGCTCTACGTGAATGTTTCTTCTATATTCATTGCGTTAGTGATCTGATGTTGCGATATATCGAAAAATATTGCTGATTTAACACTCATATACGTGGCATAATGCATCATCAAAAAATATTGTTGTCGAATTTTAAAATTTTCCAGAACTTTCTTGACACTTGATAAATAATTCAGTCAGGTTTCTGACACTTTGTGCTTGATTAACGAAATGAATTTCTGATAGGCCTAAACGGAGGAAAATAAGCAATAAATTTATTTTGAACCCATTAATACATGTCGTTCCGGCGAAGAAGCACAACATCAAGGTTGCATTGTTGCTGAAACCTTGTGCATGGCATATTTGATGTAGTTAAGTGTCAAAATGGAAGCTAGTTTAATTTCTAGTTAATTTTAGAAAATAGTAGCCGCCTCTCGTGCTGCAACTTTTGTCAGACATAGACACAAAATAAATACTAGAACTTTATGAGCATAAATCCTACTGCCAAAATTTTATTTCTGACTGAGAATTTCAAAGCTAACCAAACATAAATCTACGACAATGAACATACGGTGAATATCCTGATCACAACGTTTTCTCTTATCTGCAGAATTTATTAATAATGGCAATACTGTGGATATATGTACCCACCATAGCAAACGGCAATATTGTGTCATCAACAAGTAAAAAATATAACTTTCAGGCAGACACGGACAAAAGCAGATTCTATATAGACGGTTGAGCATAGCAAAATTCATTTGATTGGGTGTCCAGTTATTTCAGATCATGGATATTTTAAGTTGTAATCTATTTATTGGACTGAATAATTTAAAACTAAAATACGTGTTGATGAATCCTTGTCACCTCTCTGTGCAATCTAGCAAAGAGAGGGGCATTTGTTATTGTTTTAATCGATCAAACATAAGAGTCCCTCTTTCAATATTTTTTATAAATTAGTCTAAAATTAATTAATGGTTTGTTACAGTAATCCGATCAAAGGTTTGTGTCATAAGTCGACGTGAAATGATAATGAGCTTCATATATCTCGTTAACAAATACAATACATAAATGGCAGCAGCTTTATCATCTGAACTAATCCCAAATCTTTAAATCATTTGCAAGCAATTTAGGCATTATTAAATTTAAAAATTCAATTACCCTGCAATGTCCATTTTAAAAGCATGAATTGCTCTGCAGAATGAACAACATCGAATCACTTTTTTATCCAATGGTTACCATTTACGGTATTAAATATAAAACATTTATAAACTCGACTGACAAACATATACGATAACTTATATAAAGATACTTCAAGCAAAATCAATCACTACGTACTCTTCCTCACTCTGATCTAAAGTTTCCGACAATTCCTTTGTGTCATCTAGCTGCATCTTCTCAGACCTGATAAAAATAAAATGATAAACTTGTGCATGTGCTTGTCTTCGTTCGTTATATTAATATACTAATCATTTACATAGAACTTTCTAGTTCGCCTTGTACAATCAATGTGTTTAAGTTAGGTCACACCTGACAATGATTATTATTATATTTATTTTTCGTTACTTTATTTCGAAGCCAATTCAGTTGGCATTTGTTGAGAAACTAAAACGGACATAAATGTGTAATCAATTGCAAACAAAACGCTAAATACATCAAGTAGTATCACCGTACAAGTTTTCCATAACTTGCAAGGAAACTACTTTAAATTATAATATTTAATTCGGTCATCTGACTAAGTGTAGCAATACTGAGACAAATGTGTATTCAATTTAATTCATCACAAACCCCTTATCCTATACACACAAAAGTACTCACAAGAAAAATCGGAGATATTTTCTAGGAAAGTGTTGTAAATTATCTGCAAAACTGGTCATACCGCTTCGTAAACTTATGTTTGATTTCTCCTATAACTGTTTTTTGAATTTATTACAACAAATTCTGTATCCGCTTATTATAACTTCAGAGAGAATACAGACTCTTTCACTATATAGGTCATAAAACATTTTGCATGAACTAAGCAGTAGCTTCGGTTTACACATAAGAGCTACAAATGGCTCCCACAGGAAAGCAAGCCATCAATGAATGGACAAGTATTGATGCTCGAAAACTTTAAAAAGGAGCTGCTTACATATTGTTTAGAAAACTTTTCATAACTAAATGTTTAGTAATAGCAATGTAACTGAAATAACACAGGATCTTACATTCACAAACTTATGATAATAATTGTAAATTTTAGAATATATCCTCGGATGTAACTCTTATTTCTATTTGTTTCAATTATTTACCTTTTGTCAAAATTGATGGCATTTTCTCCAAATTACAGATCTGTGAGAGGATGTTCACGTAAGATACATTTTTACTCGGATTAGTCGATTCAAAACAAGAGCAACAATGTTTCTGTGCACTGTAATGTTTCCGCTTCAGACAATATATTAAACATGGATAAGCCCTATTTTACATGGAGTTTTGGAATAATACATTTACGTATCATTTAAAACTTCAAATACATTCTCATGTAAAAAGATAATTTGACCTCAATTCAACAGCTATTTAAATAAAGCATACTTTAACATAGCACCTTCTCGTAAGTATCTGGAATACCTACCTGGTGATAAATTATTCAATAATAGCAGTAGGAACTAATACAACGGTAGTCAATTCTAGATGACATTTGTAATTTAAACCGATATTATGCTTACATAATTTTAAAGGCAGGTACAAAAGGTTATATAGATAATCGGAGAACCTCCAATGTTTGACTCAACTGATTTAATGGCATTATATCGTATGCAAAGATTGCGAATTTTAAAAAGTGGTTAACTTCAGTGTATATTAGAGGTTAGTATACGATAACGAATTTAATTGTATTAATCAGTACATCAAATATATATTACGTGTCTACGGTACTAAACTAAGTAATAGAAAAAGCGAAATTAACAAGTTTTGTAAAACTCATTAAATAATTTATTTATTATCGTTACTCGCTAGACATTTACAAAGATATTACTTTATTATATGATATGTCCAAGTAATCCAAAAATATTCTACACAAGTTCAATGATTCCAATGTTACTAATTGCAATTACTTGAATGTGCTGATCTACCAGCAGTCCTGATGTATTTCAATGACATAATGAATGAATACGCATTTTGTATTTGCTTGTAAATATCCTACTTAATGAAAGAAGTAACCAGACATAATATATCAATGGAATAAATACTTAATTCGTCTGAGAACATACATGGTTGACGTATCAAATGGTAAATAACCGCAAACTTTATAAGTTTGGTCATTATTAGAAAGTTGACAACATTATGCTATAGATTCAACGAAATCTGCAGACTTAATATTTTAAATAGTATCAATACATGCATTCAAAAAGTAGCTATAGATAATCACTACAATTTGTAACCATGAACAAATATTACAAGCATTGATATATAACACACTCTCTTGGGACAAACATACATAATTGCATCTCTGTATACTTTTCTAATTTCCCAACGTTGACACTGACTTAGCAATAATATAAAAGTTTAATCAGTCAAAATTAAAAGGTGTCAATATATTTTATTATTGACAGTTGCCACAAAACTTTATTTTGAAATTTTGCTGCCAAAATTAAAAAACAACGCCAAAGATAAACCAAGGATGAGCCATTGTATCACTTAACCGAGAATGTGAGTGAGTCTGTAGGCCTATAGACACTTTGAAGACGGTAAAAAGTTGCAAGGATTGACGTGCTTGAAGTTCCGAACATATTGCAAAACATTGTATATGCTGGAAATATACAAGGTTTTAAAACGACTATGTGATTAATTACATTTCCATTACTAAAGTATAGGGTATATATCCACAAATGTATGCTATATAGAATGTGCTGTTCAAAGTTTTCTTACCTACCTTTGAGATTCTAGAGTTGTAGTCTTTGGTAACGATTCATTTCTGCAATCAAATGAGAAAGACACTGTAAAGTACTGTTTTTTAATTCAATGACGAAAATCAAATTGGGAAATCTAATCGTAATAACGTTGATGAAATGTATGCGCTTCAAAGATGTTGTCTATAGTGAAATACAATCCATAAAGATATTTCGTTCCATATTATACAAATTTAGTCAATTTATTATCAGTTAAGCAGAATTTTGGTATGGTCGGTGACATTGTCGGACAAACAGAAATTCTGTAAAAGAAATCTCAATAGTGCCATTGGTCATATGGTGTAATACTCAGTTTAAGGCATATTCGGAAGACACTTAGCATCCTCTGATTCAACCATATATATTTAGACTATTATATATTGCACTATAGAGTATGGGTTTTATGCTAGTGTGTTAAGTAGATGTGGTTATCCTAAAATATTTTTCCGTTACAACGTTTCTGATTTTATCTTGAGATTTTGCGCAGAAATTTGGAATCGTGTAATCTTGCTAGAAAAGCAGACAGACGTTTTTATTCTGCATTTCCAAGAAGTAAACATAGTTTTATTGCAGTTCTTACCTGAAAGGTTGTACATCTATTATGTGCCCTTGAAAGACGTTTAACTTTCCTCCTGGGGCTGAGCTTGCTGGATTGCTGCAGTGTCGAAAGAAATTTATAATATAGGATTATACACATATGAATATGTTTTATTATAGAATGAATATTAAATATTTCGTTGCTTAGAATTTGTACATCAGGCATTGCTTATACGCGTATTTATTCGTCTTATTGTAGTTCGGGACGACATTCATTATGCTTTCACGAAACATATAACAAAATCTTATAAAACATATTTGGACGAATTGGGGTGTTATTAATCTTCAACCATTATTGAAGGTTTTAAGTAACTACCTTTAAACTGTATCTTAAGAATTTAAGCTACGACTTTTAAGATACGCCAGATTTTTACAGGTTTTTTTGGCCTATATGTAACTAACCCACTAACATTATCACAAACACAAAAGGAACAATAACACAACAATCACAAACCTAGCAAATTTTGAAAATCATCCATCCATATTGATATTGATGATGCGAAAACGAAAATCAAAGTGTTTAAGTTCTTTTTCGTGCTTATTGGCTTACTTTCAAATTTACTGACGCAAAATGATTTATGTTTATATTCTCCTTTCAAAGGAATGCATATGATCGTCATTGTTTCGGGTTTACGTCTGTCAATGAGACAAATACATACATATTATTTGTCACTTAGCAATTTATTTTTCCACATAATTGATTCAATCGATAGAGAGTGAATAATTGTGCAGAAAGGATTTAAACTGTATTCACCCAATGCCACTTTTAAAGTGAAATCGTAGATACTGAATTCACGTACAAACGTTTCCACACCAAACGCTTTAAACGTTATCTGTCTAGGTTAATAAAACACAAGGCGTACAGTTAACATTTTATTTAGAATGGGAATAGAAGCTTCTGAAACTTTTCATTATATGTCTCACCAAATATATTAGTAATAAAAATATTCCGTTGAATGTGCTGGTCTTTTTAATGAAATATTTCTAGGCTTCTAAATGTTTTTATGGAGGGAAACTATCACTTCTAATGATTGGTTTCGGGTTAAACATAATTATAGATCCTGTTCCTATATTACAATTTCATTTATCTAAATATGATTTAAAAATAAATATATTGTCGATTATGTTCACATACTATTGTATTCGGATCGATTACCATTAGCTACCAAGAATGATAATCGATCCGAATACAGTAGTTGGTCAGATTTAAACTTAAATTTATCTCCTGAAAACAATAACTTTTGTGGGTATTACGAGCAAGATATTTACCTATATAAAGAAATGGCAAAAGGTAAATTGCGTGAAATAAGTATGTAAACATAGTCGACAAGTTATTAGTTTTAAATCATACTTGGACAAATCAATTGTCTAAAATCTGTACATGCCACGAGACAGTGTATTCAATTAATGCAGTAGAACAGAAAAGAATATTGCGGTGGATAATTACGAGTGTTATGTATATTTGACAATTTGGAGCATGAGACTGACCTTAGTCCTTAATTGAGAGTAGAAGTTTATCCTAACTGATTATTTACTGCTATTTGAGTTAAAGGTATAACCTAATTTACAGACTTATAATGTTCTGTAGGAGAATTTCAGACAAACATCCTGTCATTTTATTATATCGTAGAATTTTATAAAATATTGAGGTAGACAATCATATTTCATTACTTTCATAGAATTTGTGGAAACATTTTCCATGGGTGATTAAATATAATTGGGAGGTATCATTTTTTAAAATTATTCAGTTAAATTACAAAGTTTTCATATCGGACAAATCACTACACTGGGATAATTGGGAAGACATTCAAAGACTTTCTGGATCATATTATTCTGATACATTTAGACTGTTTGTACAACAACCTACAAGAATGTCGGTACAACAATCAAGATTATTGCAATTCATTCTGAACATTCCGTTCATATTGACTTGTGTTACATGATTATTTAAGATTTAGTTCACAATAATATAAGTTTCTTTTCAGTTTTCACTTTTAATCTAGACAAATAAACTTATTTGTTGTTTTACTACACTTATTTGTTTTGTTGGTTTTCGGTTATTGTGCTTAGAACTTTGGAGTTGTGCCTCGAGTTTAAATTCTTTTTTATCTAAGCTCATGCGTACATGCTGCATCATGTTTGGTCTCATACAAATGAACATTTTCTCTAAATAGATACATATTTTGATTGGACTGTCATTCTAGCATACAGTTGCATATATTAATTTTAGAACTCCATTAATTATGTTGATCTCTATAGCAGGCATACTGAAAATTCCTTCATTCTTGTCCTTTAGCAAAATATTGACCATTATCTTGGGTCAAACATACATAGCCTTACTTCTATATGATTTTCTAATTTTCATATGTCTAAAGTACAGTGGTAGCAATGTAATGTTTTCTTAATCAAATAGCTTTAAGCCCCACAATAAATCTTAATCATAAAGGTAACGTGTAAATATATTTACCTGATTAAAGTACTGAGACAATTAAGCTTCTTAGATGTATATATAGCTACTGTACCGATCTTTTCTCTAGAATTATTTACGTCCTCACATATTTCGAAATACAAATTTTGGTTTGGCCCATGCTGTTTGAGCAAAGTGCTTGCAATGGGATAACTGATAACTTTAAGATCTCTGGCAGAGAAATGTACTATATCAAGAGAACTCATATACAAGGATCAGTGATATCACAACTCAATAAAATATTTGTCTGGAATATGACCACTTTACAAGATAAATATTCAGATGTTGCACGTTCTCAATTAGGATGGATGATTCTGGAAATTAGAATTTGCAGGTGTGACTCTGGGTGTGATTTTTATATGTGAAGTTAGAGTTTTGATTTCGGATGTAGAGCTTACATTTTTGGACAGAGAGTAGTGTGATACAGTGGGATTTTACCACTGTCTATGGTGACGTTGGATTGGCAGGAGATAGTGGTAAGGGACCTGGTATTTTGGATCAACTGGTCTGTAGCAAATAATGGAACTCTTAATGGATCTATCATCAGTTTGGGATGGGCGGGCCATTTGCGGTGGCTCCATAATCTCCCGTCATAGCGGGGTGACTGAAAATACTTTGTGTATGTCAATCAGACGTGAAGCTGCTTTTAATTTATCATTGTCACCAATTTAGTGAAAGTCAAATGTATTCAGTTTTACTATTTGAGTGAGAAACATATATTTGCTCATATACTACTTTTGACTGAAATATTATTTGTATTGGACAAAGTTCTTACAAATGTCATCCTTAGTGAATAATCATGATACAATCAGAGTTGTGTCAGTCCAGACATTGTTACCAAGATCATCGTTGCAGCACTGTTTGCTTTTCTGTTCGTTTCTAAAATATTGATTTTCCCACGATGAGCAATAAACATGTTAGTCACATTTGTTTGGAAACTCCATCTTAAACGTTTTATTTAATACTACATTAATTTAAATGGTGTGATTCGTTCAGGGTTTGAACGATACCATTTCCCTTGAAGCAGTTGTTTAACTTAGTACGCGTTGTTTTGTTAAATCCACTTATCATTTTGGTGTCCATATTTAATCATTTTTCAAATCAGATTGTAAATAAATATCTTAATGAAGTTGAATTTGATATATTCACTGTAATTTAATCCCAAACTGGATCATTCTGTTACAATATCTCAGGCGTCTGAAATACATAATCAATTATTGTTGTGAAAGGTTTACGTCAAGGAATTAAATTATGTTGGTCACAATTCAAGTCAACTGGTAGCTTAGCGGGTTTTACTTGCGTTTGTTCGTTTCTAATGCTGAGTCACCCATCACATTATTTTAATTGGATACAGTTATGTGATGAGTGCAGCTTGAATAATAGACCGACGTGCTGTCCAACTTGGATGAGGCAATGCTAAGCGAAGAGGAGACCGACAAAAAGAGACCTACACAACTGAACAATCTGAAAATAAAACAAATGTTAATCTTAACCAACTGTTTCCATACCTGACAAAAATAACTTCATTGGCAATATCTAACATTTAATTTCTTACTCAATACATCAATTACGGATCTGTTCAAGTAGAAATGATATGATGCGTCTGAGTGGATGCAACCTCTTAGACGTGGAGTGCAACCAGTGTCGAGGGCGGAAAGGATCATGTCAGGTAAGTAAACGTTAGACATACGAGATGCTCCTTAATACACAGCAACAATTGGGCCTCTGTTTCTTAGTAAACGTCTAATTTGGATGCTCTCGACAAATCGGCTTGTCAGGCCTTTAGCCCTAGCTTCGCTTTTCATCAGCTACGTATACCAAATGTGAATATCTGGCAGCATATTATTATTCACTTATTGTTCTATGTGTAGGGTGCATGGTCGTAGGTGATGAATATGCAACGAAACATAATGGAACATATAAAATAAATAAACCCATTGTCCAAAATCAGACAATGAAACAGGCAGCGACGATTAACTCCAGCTTGTCATGGCCATCCACTGAAAAGATGCAACAAAGCAAGCCGATTCTGCATAAGTCATAGTTGCAAAGACTATTTAGTCCAGTCAGCACACCTCAACGTGGACATGAATCAAATCGGGTTGCTTGCTTAAAGAGTCTGAGCGAAGAGGACTGATCTTCACAAAGTTGAGAAATATCAAGAAAATTATGTTGCACCATGGTTTATCAAGAACTTCTTTTTGCTTTCTCGCCACTGAAATTATCCGAGGCATGGTCCGCTGTTGCCATTTTAAGAGTGTTTGACATTGAAAACGTCTATGACATGAAGATCCAAGGTGCCACTACCATTCGTCGAATCTATATCAAACTTGGCGGAACTTCGCAGAACACAAACGCCATCATACTTACCTTCTACATAAAAAAATAAATTAGGTAGGAAGAGATTGTTTTGGGGGTCACGGGTTAT
>QKMX01024655.1:0-12742 GCA_003401595.1 Venustaconcha ellipsiformis
ATATTTAATCCTATAATTCGATAACATGTCGGATCAGCTACAGATCAATAGCAAGAGGAAATTATTTTTTCATTAGAGGTTTTGAAAAAGGCATGAATAATGCATCAAATTAACAATCGGCTTATGTGACAGTAATTGATTTTTTGCAAGAAAAAATTAAATGTAAATTTTAATAGCATGGAGTTCGCTTCGCTGTTTGGCAGTAAACAGTCACCACACGAAATTAACGTATATATCCATGAGTAGCCTTCGTATCATAATTCGTATGTAATAGTTTTTTTTTATCCTAAATGCATCTTACTTTGATTGCTATCGAGTCTCAAAGTCGACGTAAAATATTCAAAGGTTTTGTCCGTTATTAATTTTATTTATTTATTTATTTTAATTTATTTATTAATTTATTTTAAGGGAATCAATGAATTGTCCGTTGGTTAATTTACTTCCTTAAAACGTGGTAAACCTATTTTCATGTTGCTGAAGGTTTTCCCTGCAACGTTACAATTTGATCTCATTTGGTTGCAGTCAGTACCACAAATATATACAGAAATAATTTGTTATTTTATTCGCAGACTCCAACAACATATTCCCATCATTAATAATTTAGTCGGAGCTATGTGATTCTGCTTTTCCTTTAGTAGGGGATTGTCTGTTTGTGCGTTTATACCTTTCAATGTAATTGAGTCCAACTCCTTTCAAGCCGTATGAAATGTAGAATGCATAATTTTTCATGTCTTAAGTACTCGCTTTGCTTTCGTACACTGTCAACTTAGAATATGAAACTACTTGAAAGAGATGGACGAGCTGAGGTAGGATCAGAGAACCTGGCAATGTAGAATTTATGAACTGAAATGATCACGTGGATATTTCTTGTACGAAACAGATTCTAATTGTATCAGGTAGACATAAACTTATGATTTTTATGTTTCTTCGGGGCCACCATTTTGTTATTTTATTCGCCAACACCAACATCTTCCAAAATTTGTGACAAGATTGGAACATTATAAGGACTACGTGAAACTAATTTTCAGTTAGTAAGCGATTGCGCGCGCAAATACCTATTTATATACTTTATGTGTGCTGCTGTTAACACCTATAACAAGTCGAATTCATAATTGTAAACATTTGTATGCCTATGTACACTGTAGTCGTATAGTGTGAAACAACGTCATGAATCCATGTTTAGGAGAGGGATGAGGAATGGGAACTGGATTGATATACTCAGAAAAAGAGCTTGTACATGCTCATTCTTTGCAAACGATAATAGTTATAATTATATTGTGTAATATGTGTAGTGTCTGCTTTGGTGGAATATTTAGTTTTGTTTAGGTATTATCCCTGGACTATCTTCAGAAGAACAAGTGTTACCTATATGAAAATATTTTGATTTGTGCAGCACCGCTGCATTGTGGGAATGTTAAGTGATTTTTATTCCAGGATCGAATTAATACATTTCATTAAGAAATACAAATAGATGCCCGGATTAACACATTTGCATCTTAGACTACCACAACTAATAAATAATTATATATACAAAAGTTAATAAAATCGTTCAGGGAACGGCATCGTTTTCTGTGATACATATGACCGTGTCAATAAGATTTAAGGAGGCGGGTATTCTTATCGTAGGTACATCTACAGAAGGTCTTTTTTTCCAAATAGGTGGAAATAGTTTGATATGTGCAGAAATATAAATAAACTTCTATACCAAAACCTATTTGTACGCCACCACACAAAAATTGTTGGTGCTCTATTTATTAACTCTCCCTCGTTTATCGCTACACACTGAATCCAACTCAAAGCACATTGGTGTTTCTAAAACCTGGATTAATTTGCAAATAGACATACCTAAAGGCGGATGTAAGTGAAAAAACAACAATATCTCTAATGTGTGTCGACAATACGAAAATACGGATTGAACATCCATACCAAACGCTTTCTCTACTTTGTACAATTAAATGGGAACATATTAATAATTTGTTCATTTATGATATTGCCGTTGCTTACGTTTTCTGAAGTAGTTAACATGTAAGTGCTTTTATTTTTATCAGGAGATGCTCTATTTTGTGATGTTCTATATATGGATGCCCATATTAAGCTATATACGTACCATCCCAAATACCAAGCTGCACAACTACCTAATTATATTTCTATAATTTTACACATTCATAAACAGTAATTGTGTCTTCACAAGTGTTGGATAAAAAAATTTGTTTGCTGGTACAAAGATCAGTTAAACAGAGATATGTTGTTGATTTTATTTGTGCATATTTTAAATTAGCTTGGAAAGAAAAAGGACTCATCAGCAGGTTGTTTCATCTTATATATTAGTTTATATCCAGGTCTATGCATCTATATATGCTTCAACAATACTTATGCAATTCATACAATAATTCAGACAGTATTATATGCAAACGTTTATTTCAAACATTTATTTCAAACATTTTGATAATGATGTTCCATTTTCCGCTTTAAAAAATGCATTAATTATGTTAGAAGTTTGGTGTGACAGTTTGATTTTTCTTGCGTGATAAAAGTAATAAAATCAAGAAATACAAGGTAATGTTTACATCCGCAATTCTACGAAAATAATGTAAAAATAGCCAGACAAATGCCGAATTTCCACCACCAAAAATTAATTATAAACATTATACAATTATCTAATCAAGGATTGAAAAATAAATCATGTTGATAATTAAATTTCCTGTAGAAACAGCAAGTGGCATACCTGTAAAAATACGAAGATATTAACACATATCTTACACATCTTAAACCTACAATAAATAAGAAAACTGTATAAACTATATGCGTGTACATGAATGGGAATATTGTTTTTAAATCACGTTTTCCTTGTCTGATTTTGTAAATGAACGATTTGTGCTGGTGGTGAATGTGTGATACAGAGATTATCCGATGTGGAGGTTTTAACTTTTCTTCTACTTTTGACAAAAAAGGTACTGTAATAGGCGGGGCTTATGCCCAATGTGAAACCGAATAGGGAAACATCATAGCCTTCTCTCCCTCACGGTAACTGATTTTTGAAAGTGTTGGCTTCAAAGTTTCGAGGTTTATATACCTGCACAAACTCTTGCAACAAAAGGCGGCCAGTGCTGCAAATGGCATGCACACCAATGCCAAATCAATTCGTGTTATGTCTATCGAGTAATCTGTATATGTCCTGATGCCATGGAAGCAACCAAAGTGATTTCCTATTCTTAGGACGGAATACACAATGACACCTTAAATCGTAGACCTATTCACATTATACCAGCTATCTAAAGTAGTTTAAAAACAAATGTTCATATGTTTCTCTATTTCACTGACGATACAAATATACACTTATATATACAGTTCGGTTATCAATTATCATCTTGAGAAGCAAATTAACCTCCACATATCGGAAATGAAAATAACGTACTTGTGTTTCAAATGATTAAACAATTTTTCGACACACGCTGTATTAACCCGATGCATTAGACTCCCTATGCTTTCAAAATGATTTAGGTATTAGGTATTATCGTTGCTAATAATTTTCATCAGATATAAAATAATCACATTTATTGTTTACTGAGTAAACGTGTCACGTTCATAAAAATATTGTTAAACTAAAATACAGGCCTAAGCTATTCAATCATTGATTATGGATGTATCATTTCAGCATCGGTAAATTTGATAAGGTTACTAGGCTACACAAATGCAACTAAACCGCGGATATCATTATACTTCTGAAATGTTTTCTTTATTAAAATTGTTAGTATTTTGTGACGGAATTGTATTAAAACGTTGGTGAATAATGTACAATCGTCAAACTATTTATTCAAGCATCCCAGTCTATGTACTTTCTGTCTTGCTGAAAATCTTTGTCTACAGCATTACTTTCAATAAGCTCCCACCTGCCATTAACAGATTATGCAAACATACATGCATTTATAGTCACATGTATACATCAATCTGCAGGATCAAAATTTATAAGTCAAGATCGTACACTCACATTTTGGGAAAATAACTAATACTCTCTATCACCGTATAATCAATCAATCGAAGGTCTTCTTGAAATCTAAAACCATTGTATAAATTTTGCTGATGATGAAGGTATTCCCGCAAGGGAGTCTTAGATTGAAGATTTGTTCTGTTGTTGCCTTTCCTGCTCGAAAGCTAGCCTCCACTTCAGCAATAATTTTCTCTGCTTGATTCTTTAGCCTTTTGAGAATTATCTTCAGCATACCTTTCCTTGTGTAGCTAACCAGACTGATGGTTCTTTAGTTTTGGCATAGCTATAGTTTTTACTTTACTGAGGACGACGATGACCAAAGAATGAGTACATGTGGTGGGCCATATCTTGTTACATATTCTTGTTAGGTCTGTGACTATATATTTTGTTCAAGACTGAGTGAGATATATTGCTATGTAGTCAACGCCAGCTGGCTTTCCTTTCTGTAATGACCTAACTGAATTTTTTACATCGAGTCAAAGAATATGGTTCTCATCTATATCTTCTGTTGGAAGCAATTTAGTACACCTGCTTATCCATGTGTCTTATGATTATACAATTTGGAGCAGTATTAGGTTCATCGCTTGAGGATCTTATGATCTTCTGTGTGGCATTTTCCTGATTTGTCTTGCATGGTGGTAGTTTTACCTTGTTTCTGGGTTGTGAGACATTGTGCCATCATGCTGTCATTTCCGCTCAGAATGGCTTCGATTTCACATCATTGTCTTTCTATCGAGGACTCCAATGTCTTTCTAAGTGCTTTTCCTGCTCAAGCTGTTATATCTCTCTTTTTGCGCTCCTTCATGATCTCGAATTCCCTCTATATCTTCTCTTCTTTTGACATATAGTTTATGATCACAAGATTAACTAGAATAAGACTGTGGTGGTAGGCAAACTCCAAAAGCTTGAGCCTTCTTTTATTTCATTCTGCCTTGCAAAGAGCTTGGCAACTTTGTAAATCAACTCCAACATACGCATTCCATTCTCCTTGAACAAGCTGTCTTTTGCTGATGATGTCGCTGTTTAGATGGTTGAGCATGAACTACACACAATAACTAATAATAACGTAAATAGCAATCCAATAGACTTCAACAATTTTGATGTATGCTTGAGCAGACCAGATATGTAATTTGGAGGTCCCAATGTTTTGCAACACTTAAGTTTTGATCTCGCAAAGCATACACATGTTTGCCTTTATTGAAACTTGACGACTGGTAAAACGGTTTGGACTAGTAAAAGTGTTTGGAAATTTGTTGCAAATATCCTGAACGTTTTACCGAAAATTAGGACTTCATATAGCTTCTAAATGTTCACAGAGTCAGTTTGCAAAAACGTGAATGACACGTTTTAGCTTGGCAAAAAGTAGGTAAACATATGTATATGTTCGGAGTATGTCGTCTAATATCATTGATGCTGGTAGACTCATATCCCTTCCAAGGAAGGAATAGCGTTGGCGGGTGTATTCTACAGGTAGAGTTCTCTCAATGCAAATGTTATGGTTCCTCTGTGATGTAACCATAGCTGTAGCGTACTAGTTCCACGTTTAGTTTGTTTGCATGTCATTTGATTAGCTGATATAAAGTAACTTCCTGACTTACTTACCTATTTACTTATTTACGTACGTACTGTCCGTTACGCCTTCTTGGCTTGTAGAGCAGCAACAGTATGTCATTAGCCATTTTGTCTCTAATATGCCCCAACTGCAGTGACGGGTCTTCATCTCATTCTCAGCAGTACGACCCCATGTTGTATTAGGATTCCCACACTCAGGTGTCCATTACAGTCCTGTCCTTAAAACTGTATCACCTTCCTACCTCATCATTTAAGTAGCATTTGCATCCAAATAATATACACTGGTGTTACACAACATTCATACACTAAATTATTACACTAAGACAGTGCAGTATGTTTATTATTCACATCAGCGTTAAATCTTCGAACTTAATAGGGTGTTAGATGCACGACAAAGTGACCAAGAGTTTACTTAATTAAATTGATGCTTGATCTCATGGTTGCTAAAGCGGAACAGGTATGTAACCGTCTCCCATATGTTTAAGATACTTCCATATGTATTGAGCACAGCATAGACCTATTTATATTATAAAGGAAATGTTGACGATGACCTATAAAACAAGTTTTACGATGGCTGCAAAAGTCAGTATTAGTTTATCGCATGCGCGTCATGGACAAATTCAAGGAAATTCTGAAAGTTCGCAGGGAGTTACAGACCATGATTACTTGGAGTTGTGTTAGAAACTCGGCCAACTCAGTTTTTCTTTCGGGAAGTAAATATTCTTAATATATTAGCTGCCGCAAAATATTGTTTGTACTCAGAAGACATCCACAGTGGCTACAAATTCAAATTATCACATTTTGTCTGTATTATCTATTGCATATTCCCTTGTTATATTACAGATAAAACAAGCCGTGCTTTCGAAGCAATCAGTGATTCGTACTATAATATACATTCCAACAACATTAAATATGATCTTATTCAAGATATAATAAGTTAATTGAATGAATCGACGGTATATCGTATTTAATGTATCAATTTAATTCCTGTCTTACAAAAAATAATACGTTTAAACAAATTGTTAATTTATTTTATAACATTATATGTCTTCCTTTGGTTGATTCATATTTTTAAACCATGGTAAAATTACGATCGTTCACGAATATTTTTCCATACAAAGTATAGGATTTAATATTATAACGTCAACCCACAATATCTTATACATATAAGCAATAAGTGAATATTATATGCCCATCCTTTGCTCTTTTTCAATCGCGTACACCACCATGTTCCACTAAGTAGGAATTATGCAGGAATTATGTTTCTAATTTTTCAATAGTACTTGAGAGTTTGAATATGTGCATGCCAAAATGTGTTACATGCATAATTCATAATTTTAATATAAAAATTAGTTGGTTTGCATAAAAATATTTAAGTCATAGTATATGCAGCGACTTCATGTTGGAAGGTTTAAGGAAGTGGTGTGAATCCGGTCTAAGGTGGAGAGAGTAGCTTAAAAGTGTGTGTAGATGTCGCTTAGTGCTTCAGAGTGTAGAGGCAATTAATTTTTTTTGTTTGTAATCTAATATCTCAATAGAGGAAATGCTGTTAAATGGTTGCGAGCAGTAGCTCATGCTTATTATCTCATGTGGACTAGTTCTGTTACGATGATTTCGATGAATATCACATGCATAATATATTATAAACAAAAGTATCTTTAGCCATATCTCTCAATAATAATATAGGAACAAAAAACACATATTCAATGATTATTCATCTTTTAACGAGCTTAGTTTGTTTAAAGGATGCATGATACACAAATGGTCAAATATCATATCGAAAGTATGACTTCTAACTGTACAAAAAATGTTCATAAGTAATTTGATTACATTATGATTCGTCCTACTGATACTGATTCATATGGTATATATTTATTGAATGTACATAATTTGCTCTTGTCGTTCTTTTATTATGCATTGTTTCAATAGTTATTTTAATCTGTCTTAATTAGTATTTGAAATTTAAGCTTTCTTCCCATATGTTTATAAGGACCATGATTACCTTGTGATGTTACATGTGTTATCCTCTTAAAAAGGATAATGTCATTATTAGCACATATACATACAAATTAAGATAAATACAAATATACCTGCATAATGTCAACATCGCTAACTAATAAGGTTTGCAATTTCGAGAACATACCAATAATGTTATGAAAATTAGATAACTTTCAAAGAAAATGTCAATGCGATATTGAACAAAAAAATCAATTATATGAATGCAATTTTCCTGACATCATCCCACTTTCTAACAAATGACATTCGCATATATACGGATCTTTGTCACTGCTTAATACACATCACTCTCTGCTCAGTAACCTACAAAATAAATAAGAGATGCAGATTGTAATTTCAGACAATAGTGTCTAACACAAACTGATTGTTAAAAAAGCAGATATTGAATTTGTTCGAACTTCCAATTAGCCGCCCAAAAAGTGATGTGTTTTCTCGACTTGATATTTTGGAGACAATTCACAAGGATGAAATATAACAACCTGCTGGTCCAGGCATTCTCTTCAGCATTCACTAGCTGTGAAATTCCAATTTTTCTTTTTTTCTCGAACGCACATTCAGGTATGACCCAATGAAAAGTATCTGCAAATAGTAGTACATAATGAAGTATTTTGTCATATGTTATCCAGCATTTTAGGAGAATTTGCTTTAAAAAAGACAACCCATATGCAATATGAATACTGTTTCATCCACTATTAACAAGTAAATAGATGTTATAGCTCAATTAGTGATACTGCTACATTTAAATTAACCGGAACATATAACTCGTGGCTTCAAGTTAACGACCACAAAGTATATTCAGACCTAACGCACGGTTTAATGATTATAAAACAACCTCGCATGGCCTTCTTCTCCAAAATAACCCCCCATGTTCTCTGCAGACCCATGATCCGACAGCTTTTTGGTTTCTCGCCACAAGAAAACCAATGTCTTCTTCGTATCCAACGTCATCAAAGATAGCAGCACAACAGGTTATACAAACACTTATACTACTATTCACCAAAGATGTAGCTCTACTGCCAAAATCACACCTCCAATACAGACGCATATTATCCAAATCTAGACAGATGCTCCTGTAAAGTTTCCAGCTTAATGACAAAATATTTTGCATTTTGTCGTTACTGTCTAGCTCAATTCCGTACGCTACCTGGCTAATGTACAATCTACTGCCAGAGATCCTAGGTATATTGCAAGCATTTTGCCATTGAAGCACGGAGTGATTTGAACTCAATGTTTTCAAATATGTTACGACGTAAATCACTTTCTGATAACTGATAACGCTATTAGTGGATGCAAAACCTGGGCCCATTTTAGTTCAGATACAATGCATACACATTAAAGAAATACACGATCCTGTAAGAAAACCTCCTTCGCAGAAAGTGCAAACACTTTGAACAAAGCACGGAATGTAAAAAACACATTTCGAAACGTATATAAACAATAATAGAATGACATCTTTAAAAGATATGCCAATCACACTCAACTTAAAACTCGGCCACTACATTTTTCTAACATTGAATGGCCTGTACATCAATGTCATTGCCACCTCATTACTTTTAAATTGAAGATTTTCGCTTTATTCCGTTTACTGCAAGCCTGAAGGTGAATTTGAAGGATAAATGGGTATTTTGAAGGATGCTATTCCCCATACCAGTGCCAAATACTACTTTTCGATTACGGAATAGTTTTGCTCCCAATCTGGTAACGCCTTACTAGCATATGGGATGAAAAACTTTACCCCATCTTGGTCCTGTTGCAATAATAATCCTAATCGTGTCTCAACACAATTTCTTTATCCAGATCGAGCAACTGTATGACGGGTGCTCTGATTAATTTCCCCTTAAGAGAGCTAAAACTATTTATAATTGCCCTTTCGTTGTTTAATTTGTCAATGGGTTAACTATTTCAACGTGGAACATATCTCATGTGGATCCGATCAACTTAAGGAAAAATCAAATATGTTTATTGGTCTCTGGTGTATGGAATCTCTGATTGCTTCAAGTTTCTCGGGGAAGTATTTTACATGTCGCCATCTGCTTACTTCATGAACTAAGCATTCAAATTTAGAACATGAGAACCTACACTTGATGGATCTAGCTATAAGGTTGGTCTTGTGGAGTTTGTTGAACGGGTTGGTCAATACCTTAATATGCTCTTCCAGTGTATGCAGGTATATAGAATACCGCCCACGAAACTAACAACATTCCTTCCAATAATGTCAACATAAGACAAATGCACGACTCACCGCCTTTAACCAAAACCGAAAGTGATGACCTTAAACTGGCAAAGATTGTTAGATGTCACAAATACCATTAACGCGGGAGCATTATCAATGATTGGACAAATCCTATATTATTTTGTGACATATCATTGTGAAATATATTGGAGCCCAGCCGATGGTATTATACAAAGCTTCTTGGACATTCAGGTACTGTGCCAAAATTTAAACGGATTATACACATACCACAGCCGTCTCTCCTTACCTCAAATAACTCAGGTGGTAGAATGTTAGACTCATGAACGAAGTTTAGAGGTTCGCATACTTGCCTGCATCGTCACAGGAAAGGAAATTTCTTCCCGATTGTCAATCTACACCAAACTGACCACTTGAATGATGCTGTTGTTTTTCAGATGCTGGTGTTCTCGCTGATACCTTGAGGCAAGACATATTGTTTCCTGCCCTGAAAGACTGAATCCAGAATGTCTCATACAACTGTATACCTATTTATAATATAACAGTCACATAAAAAATATGCCCATGCACATTGCTGCCATATATATCACCATTTCAATAAATATATAATTTCATACGACAATTTAAATGTGTATTCATTTAAAATCATTAGTCGAAAGTATAACTAAAACGCATAATACAAGCTGTCTTTCACTCTTTTTTTCTCTCTTTCTCTCCATTCAATCTCTGTAGTCTTCAATCTCTCTATATCACCCTCCCTCCCCCTCTCTCTCATCAGAAAACACGTACTCTTATGTATAATACACACTCCTCTATAATGAAGGGTTTAAAGGGATGTTAGCTAGATATTTACCTAATTGACAACAAATTCCATTTCCACAGCTAAACACGTATTTAGCCAAACATCATCGAATCCAAACTGGAATAGACACGCATATTAGTATAATGTTATTGTCTTTAAAACTATAGACATATTGTATAATCATACCATTATATACAGACGTCATTTAATATAAACCGTGCAAATATCACGAAAATCGGATGAAATATACCAAACATACCATATGCGTAACGACTTGAATGACTAAATATTAGAATGCACAACTATTGTGACTGTCTGACATTTGTGCAGAACATAATAGTAATGACTTCAAATTGTCATTCCTTACTCAACAACAGATAAACAACCTATTGATAGACAGTTGGATGTATGTGGAGGGGATTTCAATTACGATAACTGCATTCAATCATTCGTGAAACATAAGTGGGAGGTTTGTATGGAAACATAGTGGTTTTTAATGTACCTGAATGTAATTTATCAAATGTAGGGCGGTACCTATTTGTCTCGTTAGTGACTTTGAGCTCTCTAGCATGAATTTGGTTGGTTGAAAGATGCCTGATAAATGATAATGGACCAAATTACTCACTTCGAATGTACTGGTGAGCAGATTGTACTGAAGAGGAAGGAAAAAGTGATTGGTTATTTGATAAACTTAGGAATTCACAGGCGCATAAGCTATGTTGGTATAAAAGAGCCCATTCTACTTTATCTCAGCTAATGTTCACGCCATTGGTGTGCGAGCAACTTATCTAGAGTGACAATGCTCTCAATGAGACTTGTGTTTTTACTTGCTGCTTCAGGCAGTGTTAGAACAGCCATCCTGGAAAACGTTGGTCGAACAGATCTCGACATTGTTCTTCTACGATTAGAGGAGGAGAAGGCCAACCGGCCTTTTCTGCAAAACGATGTTGAGGTGCTTATGCTGCAAGTGGAAGAACTTTAGAGAAAATGTGATGCAATGACAAGCATGGCACATATTCCTTTCTATTCATCTATAGTTGTCTATCGTCTTTTCCGTCAGTCTGTATTTCCATATGGCTAAGAGATTTCTGAATAATAAGAGATACTGTTCATATACATTGTTCTTTTCAGTAAGCTTGTTCTCATGTCTATTATGATATTAAAATGGGAACGCGCTTTTTAAGTAACTGTGGATGGTGGCATGCAAGCAATTTAAAACTATACTGGTATGAAAAAAGTGACATTTATATATTTCAGTTGTTCACAGAAAAGCATCACTGGTTAGCCATAGCATTGCTTTCACCGCTACACTAACTTCAACTACGACGTACGTATCCGAACAAACTGTGTTTTTTGACTACATCAGGGTAAATGATTGAAACTGCTATGATACCTCTACTGGAAGATGTAAGGCTAATGCACAGGGGCTGTATTTCTTCTCTCTAACTGTATTTTCGGGTTCTAGACAACCGGTTAATTTACTTATTACGAAAGATAAGGATGAGATTGCTAAAGTGTACTCGGAAAATAATTACAATTTTTGGACAATCAGGGTTGTATCTGTAATGGGCAAGGGTCATGTAGTATACGTCATGGAGTTTCCTGGTAATAGGGAAACAGTCCATGGAGACGACTGGCAAATATTTACTGGTATTCTGATCGATCGAATTGATTATATCAAATATGTGTATGATATTATCTTGGCATATAAATTTGAAATCAATTGTCTATAATTGCAACTGATTGTAATGAATGTTTTTTTATTTTATCTACTAATCGTTTTTAATATCACATTTGCACTGACTTAATACAATTACTAAAAATGTTGATTACCTTTCGCAATTTGTTATGCGTTATAAAATGTAACAACTGTAACACAATGACAATATTTGTACTCATTATTGTGAATTATCATTATTTAATGCAGCTATTATTCTTGCCTACTACTTAGTCGGGCTTTTTATCAACGTTTCTCACTTGTGATTATAAACAGACATGAATTTACTTCGGTGTTTCACTCGTATAACCAAGTATCTCATGACAACCACTTTATTTTAAACAGTCGAAGGAAACCACTGGTCGATATTTACTGGTATTCTGCTGGATCCATATAGAGGATCTCAAATGGGTAGAGATTTAATATTGAATTTATGAAACAAGTTTAATAATGTCC
>QKMX01024701.1:0-11254 GCA_003401595.1 Venustaconcha ellipsiformis
ATATCGATGAATGAAATAAATATGTATTGATTTTAACAAAAGTTCTTTCATTAATTAATCAAATAAGTATATTCTCTTCAATCACTCGATGTATGCTAAATTTATAAATGTAATAAAGACTTAAAATTCAACCATTATAGACGACTTCCCTTATATCAAGAGGATCATTTCTTTATTCCAAATTAACTTAATATATTCAATTAGTAATTATGAAGATAATTTACTTCTTTACTAGCAAAAATTGTATGAAAGACAAATCTTAGTACTTTCCACAAGCTGCACATTTCAGAAAATCGCGCAAACAACTGACATGTCAAAGATATTTTCTATCGATAATTGTTTTGCACGGGCTTTTTGAATTTTAATTTTATATTAGGAAATTAAATAATGAAATCATCTAATATTTGAGAGGAATGTATGCAAAGAAAAGTTTGATAGCAATAATATAATGTGGCAGTGTTTGCGGTTTGTCCTGTTTGATTGCAATAAAGAAATATTACAGGGTTTGAGGCATGTCCTGTTTGATGGCAATAAAGAAATATGGCACTGTTTGCGGTATGTCCTGTTTGATAGCAATAAAGGAATAATTTAGTATTTGCGGTATGTCCCGTTTGATAGCAATAAAGAAATATGTCAGTGTTTACGGTATGTAGTGTTTGATAACAATAAAGAAATATGGCAGTGCTTGAGGTATGTCCTGTTCGACATAGCAGAGTTTTCGGCATGTCCTGTTCGATAAGGTCTTTGTATTTTGAGACATATTATAAAATCTGTGCCACTAATCAGTTCCTTAATGGCAAACGCGTAACGGTCAGGGGGAAGTAAATATTGACGAACTGTCCACATAAAAGTCATGCTTCGAATCAAAATGGCATCAAATTCGATAAATGTGGGATCATAGTAAAGTCTCAGTATATGTGCATTGATTCTTAAGTAAATAGCACAATGCTTAAGGTTGGCAAATAATGTGCAAGAAACAGATTCTGCTGCAGCTACTGCATCTAATCACAAAGATCACAATCCTGATAATGAGGGCACAAATATAGCATGAACACATCAAAACACATTATGGCGTTCCATTCTAAATCGAATTCAGCGAAAATATGTGTTATAACATCTAATTACCGGGCAGTGGTCTTGAAGAAACTTACATCAGTAGATTTTGTATCAGTCGATCTTGGGACATGGTATCAGCTAATAGGTTTACTTGGGGAGGAAATATGATGACGCGCAGGAAGTCCTCTGTTACAATTATCCATACTTTGGCATGGGAATGGTATCATGTGAAAGAGAAAAGGTTATGTGTAGAAAAATGATTTTGGGTTCTAACGGGAATAGTAATGTCAAGATGTTTCTTAATGCAAGCCAAACACACCATATACGCTATCAATACACTGTACCATCAAGCATCTACTTTAAATTCACAAAATACACAACATATATCATCCACCATCCACATATGGATTACTATGCAAGACATGCCACCATGTGCAGGTTTTGCTTTTTAATTGCAATACAAACATACTCTACAATCCAACGAAATTGCTTGGAGAGTTTGTACACACAATATATTCTCAGGTACACACACAAATATATTTTCACATAAGGGTATGAATAGTTTATAAACAATATAATACCCTCTCGCAATGCTATCATACAAAAAGAAGAAAAATTATTTTAAGTTACAGTTTTGTAGAAGACATAGGTATACACAACACAAACAAGTGACATACACAGATACAAAATTTTGGCAACTGAGTAGCACCTCTATGTTCTGTTGATATGGGTGGTCCAGGATGGACCGTTGTAGTTGTCATCCAACGATGAGGCGTAACATATATCAGATTAGTTCACTGTTTGCCTTAAACCTTTTTGCATTGAAGGCTTATACACTAATATTCTTCGGAGGCATCACTATATTTACACATACTATCCTCACTTCCATATCGATGTGACATACTGTTGATGATGGCCCAAGAAGCATTGTCATAGAGTAAGTACTCTGAGTTTAACATCATTATGGCTATAGTTTTACCCACATCTTGTCACGTTGTCGTTAGAACAGGTGACACCATAGGGTAATGCACTTGTAGATATGATATATGTAAGGATCTAATTGAATTAAAATGTTCCATCAATCAAAGGAAAGAGAATAAAATGTTGTAGAGTTGTATGCAACACATGACAAAATGAACAAACATTTGTTTAAGAATTGCAAGAAGAGGAAAAAGAAAACCGAGAAGAGCAGAGCAGAAGCATATGAGAAAGAGGAACGTTCAGCAATGAACAGAATATGGGAGTAAGAACACAATGGTGTACTGATTACGTGCCATTTTGGCGGAGTTAAATCACCTAAAATTTATAGACCTTCTGTAACAACATGTATTCTCACCGAGATGTTAGAAGCAACAGTTTCTACTACTGCTAAAGCAGTAATGGCAGTAGCAGGAATCCCTAGGAATTGGCGGTAGAAAGGAATTAAGACAGTCAAAGATTATGATATCATGTATATAAAATGTTAGGTTATTCGAAACACAGAAACGTCAGGACCACCAATACATGTTATGAAGGAGATATTGCTATTGAGTCCCAATTATAGTACAAATTAAATAATTTCCTATCATTCAACTGTGAGCGTGTTTGAGCTTGTTTGAGTATCTTATCTATACTAAAAGTTTTAAAAACTCAATAACATAAACATAATAAAGAGTTGAAGAGTTGTATGCAAAATATGAAATATAAAGAACAAACTTTTGTTTAAGAACTGCAAAAAGACACGCTCATTCTTTCGTATTTTCTCTTCGAATTAGAATCACAATGACATTTCATACCACATCCTATGAGTCCGTTATCTTCTTCTCTCTTATACTGTTTGTCTCATTCTTTTATTTTTTCACCAGTATTGGGAACTCCTCTTCAGAGTCTTCTGGTTGTTTTGCTGTCTTGAATTTAGTCTTTGGAAGACTCTGAAGACACTAATGAAAGGAATATTTACTTTGTCCTCCTTATTTTCTGTTTTCCTTTTTCTTCGATGTTGCGTACAATCTGGAGACCAATGTCCCATGTAATGACAGACAGCAAGTATTTCGACTTTTATGTACAGCTGAGTAGTCCGTAGTCGTTTTGGAAGTGGAATACTTTCCAATAACGCTCTTAAATCTCTGGCTTCTTTTTTTTCAAACACAGTCTGCTGAACGAATCTATTATCGTAGAGAGACAAGCTCTCACAAATTTTCTCAAATTATGTTTTGGAACCAAGATGAATTGATAGCACTATTCCTGCAAAAAGCAAAAAGAATTAACATAGAGATTACTACGACTTTCGCGATGGTCTACTATGCTATTTCGAACATAACTTGAGTAAACATTAAGAAACACCCTCTACCTTTAACAGAAGATAAAATATCATCGAATAAAACATTCACATTTTAAATACTATTGCAGTGAAATTTCAGGAGTTCAAATTTCAAATGTCACCAGACCAATCAGCATATTTCGTCACAGATTTGTGGGAGTTTTTGTTAGAGAGATGGATACAACACTGCCAAGATGAGGATAGCGAACGTTGGAGACAATCCATCTGTCGGCACTCCTTGAAGTACACCGGCAGAATGAATATCGCTGAAATGATCGGCAAAATTCAACAGGTTAGACAATCCAGTGACGAAATAAACATGACAAATAGAAAGCAACTATTCACATGATACATATTTTACTTTCCAGAGGTAACGGATGGCGGATGAAGTATCCAGTATCAAAACAAATATTGTCCAAGTTAACAACCGTTAAGACGAAAAATGCTTAGCCTGTACCATCGTTGTGGCTCAAAATTTTTGCCGTGACGATAGATCAAATAAATCGTTGACGTTCATTTTAAAAAAATATTAGACCACAGGAACAAGAAGATACAGGAAAGTTTATAGAATTAAGCAGACATTTCCATGGAGTCAGTATATGGCGCACCTGAAATGCAGTAACATGCTGTCGTCTGTGTCTCTATATCTTGTTAAAATTATATCCGTAAGCTCTCTTTTTTCGCGGTACAGATTTCCTTCTTTGAAATACATTCATATACATCATCATCAGTAGCATGTTTAGGCTATTAATACCATCACATAATTTCTAGGATATCAATAGTATTAAGAAAATTATGACCTTAGTTGCATCACACGGGACAGACATTCTTTGAAGGGAGAGATTCAGTAGTGCTTTGCTTGCAGTGATATCACGAATAAAATTAACGAAACTTGTTGCTCGACTTGCAAGCCAGAATTTGTCAGTCCATCTTGTTATCATCAAGATCCAAGACACTACAGAAAGGTGCTTGCCAGTTCTTGAGATTGTGCTCCTCGTGTTGATATCTTATTTGAACAAATAACCAAAGACAAGTGTGTGTCAAGGAAACAAAAGATGGTAATTTTGTTACCATCTTTTCTTTAAGCTCTAATGCTTCGTTCAAAAATATGAAAACTAAACTCGGGGATTTAATAATGGAATATCAGAACAGAAACAAAAATAAGCGGGCGTTTTCTTTCTTGGCATTGAATATACGTATCTGAGAGGAAATCACATATCTGATACTTGCAAAGTTCATTGTGCTTGTGACAAGTATATGTCAGAACCTATATTGTTTCGTTGTTCCAACTGCAGTAAGATTCCAGAAAGACGTGAAAAATCTCTCGACGGCCTCACACTCCTCTCGATTTTTCAGGATGAATTTAATACTTTAGTCCTCGGTACACAATGAATAATTTGGTTTGAAATATTATCCGGAGCAAACTACTAAATGTCCCACAGTCAAAATGAAAGGAGCCAAACGAATCTACATGATAATTTGGCACGTGGAGTTTGAAGATTGCATAATTTTATCTAATCCTAATCTTACTGAGAGGTCACAGTTGCAACAAGAATTGCAATCACCGAACAAATTGTTTAGACACATACAATTCACAACGGTATTGACAATTATTACAATGTCTTCACTATTGGATTATAAAGCTTGAGACAAAGCAACTAAAAGTACTCTTGAAGATTTCAAAACTCTCATGAAAATTGAAGAGAAAAAAAAGGCCATTAAGATAAACATAGACACAAGGAGGAAAGAAGAAGACACACGTAAAACGTCTCCTCTCAGTTGCATAATAAGATAGCATTTCTTTTGTTGAAACTGACCGTTACTCTAAGACGTAACAATTAAACGCTTGGGTCGAAAGAGGATGCCGACATCTTGCTCAGTCTGAGGAAGAATACAGAGTAAGAGTAAAGAAAAGGGAAGAGAAAAAACTTCAAGGGAAAGATTATTCAACATCCGATGACAACTCCCACTTACTTTGCTTGTTAAATAAGTCAAGCCTCATCGTGATACAAGCCAGTGCAAGAGGAACATAAACCCTTAGAGCAACTTCCAGAAGTGGGTAACGTATTGAGGAGCAGCAGAAACAGCAACAGTCCACTCCATTTTGGAGACATTTTAACTAACATTTACTACAAAATCCTGCTCATAGTTATGTTGCTGATATTGTCTGTTTCTGGTAAAGCTGAGGCTAAAAAGTGTACGTTTGCAAGATGTACAACAGTGATTAGAATAAAAATTGACATACATGTTAAGGAAACCCATTCGATGAATAATTTCAAGAGGCAAACCACAGCTTTTGGTGATCATCAATGGCAAGCAGAAGCAGTCGATATGTCTGACTTGGCAACATATAATCGTGGTTACAGATATTTGTTTTGAGTTACTGACGTGTTTTGCAAAATTAGATGGGATTGTTCTTGTTAGTTCAGTTTGGACAAGCTTTACAATTTATTTTTAAAATAAATTGCTGATTTTAAACGAAACAATGCAAATAATGTCTGTAACAAGCTTTTCAAAGGAACTGAAACAAAGACACATTCATTTTGCCACCACTAAAATTCCTGGAACGAAACTGAGTTTTGTGAAAATAGTTTGCGCACCAACAAACTCTTAAAACTAGATCGTCGTGTTACCTCGGCTTCTCCAAGCTTACAATTAATGGTACCATCCCAGAATCTAATGCGCTCCAGAAGACGTGACTCCTGAAAAATATGTTATAATGTTTGATCAAATGTTTGGAATAGTACCAACCACTAAAACGAAAAGAGTTACAATGAGTGACCAAGCACTAAAACGACGTGCGCGATAACATTCCTGATGGAAGAACACTAATGTGGGCAGACGTCGACATGAACAACTGGTAAAAATATCCAAAATGATTTGATTTTTGAATTGTCTTTGCACATGTTGTCGACTATAAACAGAAATAGAAGTAATTATTATGCTTTTAAACACGACACCTACCTTTCCGTCTCAGAGCTGCTTTCTTCAACATCTACAAAAGCAATGTTTATAGATGTTTTGTTTAAAAGGTGTACCCAAATACCATATTGGCCGTTTTCTTCCAAATATTTGTGGCGTATTGTGCCATCAGAGAATATATTGCAAATTTGCTAAAAGGCGAAACATTTTTGAGAATTATCCTCAGCAGTTGTATTAGATATCAGTTTTCAAGTCCATCTTTAAAATATACTACTAACATAGAGAAAAAGGTCTTGCTGCAAGGTCCGAGACCAAGAAAAGTCTTCCAGTGTTAACAGCAACAACAGCAACAGTCTTTCGGAACGTTTAGAAAATCTTTTTCATGTGACATCAAGTGACTGCTCGGTGAGAAGATTCATCGAACTAAAAATAACCAATTTTGTTCAACATTACAGGATTAAAGCGAACTTTGTTAATAAAAATAGAAACATGTATGATTCAGAAGATCACATACATGCTGTCATGACCTAAAACTCAATGTAGTAATGTATTTTCATTTGCGCTTGTGATGCATTTTAATAAGAACAAAACACAGAATGGGCATCAAAGTAAAAAGCAAAATGAATTGAAAGGAAAATATCAGAATATAACAATTAGAATATTGGTATCAAAATTGCTGCCAATGACAAGAGAAACAGCATATGTCAAAAATGCTTTTCAAGCTTTCTGTATGTGTCTCGAAATATTTGTGACAAAATAACATCACTGTGATATGAGGCGAACAATTTTAAAGACTTCAGAAAAAAAAGGTTTACAAATTAATAATAGTCACACAAACAAACTAAAAATTAAACAGTGCAACAAAGGATAGAATCTTGAATGTTGATTCCATGCCACATTAATAGCACCATTTATGAATTGCAGTTTTAATTTACCTTGATATGCTCAAATATGGAAAATATTAGTTTAAAAATCATGTATAATTACAATATCATGTAATTACTTTTATATGGCAATGCAAACAGTTTATTTTTATTGAATCAATTCATCTGAATTCAAACAAAATGAAGAAAAATGAAGCCCTGAGACATATAGATATATAGGAAGCTTGACTTTTATTGTGCAAAATTTGGCAAACAAACGTAACCCTATACGATCTCAATCTGATATGTAAGAAAAACGTATGTGAACAAACATGTGACAAATACAAGGCAACGAAGACGATAACTTGCAGGGCGAAAGTCTTGACGGATGTCAACAATGCAGTCAGACCACTCGTTTGGACATTTCAAATATAATTTTAACACCTTGTTGATACAAATATTAACATTGTTCATCTTGATTCATACGTTTTATTAAAAATAAGCACAAACCTTAGAATACAGAATGTTATAACCTAAATTGTAATTTCACGAAATGAATTAATATGTGTTCCATATTAATCAGGTATTACATAGGGTAATAAATTCAGATAACGCAGCAGTTATGTGATAAATGTTTTCTGAGACTGTACAAGAACTATGTATACACTCATAAACCAACATTATCATGTTTGTGATGGTAGACAGTTATCATATCGCTGATATAGCGGAAATCTCGGGGTACGTAATTAAGAAAAAGATTCTGTTCTATTTTGTGTTGCTATTACATTTATTAGGATATAAGTTAATTATCTAGAAACTAAACTTATTTTGAATTGCATCTTGTTGCTTTTAAATTCTCTAGTATAGCGTCATTATGTTTTTCATACCTAACACAATTTATTAATGTTACCAGCTTGTTGAAATACAAACTTGTAATATTTAAGCTGTCTACTGCTAATTTTGTAAGATTTGAGGTCTTTTCAAGAGCAAAGCCGAATTATATAAAAGAATCCAATTTCCATAATAAAGAGAAGTAAACTATTGAATAGTATATTTCTGCTTGATGCCTTGACTAGTTTATATAATTTTCAGACTGTTTGCGATCCAAACTGGTTTTCCTATTTTCACAGTTTGCAAGCACGATCCCTCACATAGCATTAGCTGTTCACAGCCGATGTCCAATTGACACCGACATGATTGTACCAGCATGATACTCCGTATAAAAAGCCTGCATTGGTCACCTAAGGCGATAGACGTGAATCGGTGATGCAAAGCCTGTATCACGTAAAGAAGGTTCCTCTTTCCGCCTTCAGATTTAGTCATTGATAACCATCTATCAAAATCTTCTCGCAATTATAATTTCAATCAGGGCACGATCTAAATTCCTAGAGATCCTACAGCCTTCTGATTTGCAAAGAACGGGGAAACGAAATAGGGACTGGACAGAGTAACTCATGTAGACCCTAAGGTTTCACCGTGGAGGAATACCTGTACTCCAGCACTTTACTGTAAATTAATTTACAGATCAAATGAAATTTTAGTGCAAACGTCCCAAAAGGATGCTAAAATCATCATAATATGCACGCCATCATCTTCCTTGAATTCACAGAAGAAATAACTTAAGCCCACTATGTCATAAGTTGCAAATAAACACTACAAACGTAAACAATTGGATAATTTACCCACAGGTCACGGAAACCCAATATGTTTATACCATTGCCCCAGGGAGAGGAACGTTTGCTCTTACAATCAGGTACCTATGCATGCCAGTATCTCTTTTGTGACAAACATTGCCATCATACCTAAGCTCGACGTGTAGGACTGTATCAGATCTACATCCATATCTGATTATCTATGCCCACTCAAACAACTATCATCATGGTTACTTTCGTATGTAAGATACATTGGTAAGCAAATTCCCTTCCACTACTAGTTGTAGAATGGCTGACAATGTCATCAGAACCAGAGCCGTTCTCGTCATCACTTCTTCCCTCTTAATTTTAATTACGGTAAGACTATAACATGCACTAGCCAAATAAGGTAAATAGTCCATAGTTGTTTCGCTAAATCATATTAATCCTATAGGATACAGTCTTCACCATTCCAGTCCACAGCAAATTATCATCATAAGTACGTAATGAATATTGTAAATAAAGCCAATGGATGTTTACACTGATAACAGGTCTGATTCTAAAACACAATGAGTAATTAAAATGAAACAATATCGATACTTAAATTTTAATTCCGCATCTTCAGTATTCCATTAGGATCATCGAAAGCAGGACTTATAAGAGTATTTAAGCTTACAGGATGCCTGGGCTGTATACTCATCTACATCAGATTATAGTAATTATATGGTCTAGGTTATGTGAGTTTCCCCTTAGCCCAGACTAGCATTAACATGCTGCAGTTAAAGATACAATCTTCTCATCAGCCATGTATCGCAAGAACATGCAAGAAAGGAATAAAATCAAACTGCATATACTGTTTCAAGGAGACATAGAAAATATAACAGATACTGTTATTGGGTGTATGTGTATGTTATTTCTAGACATATCTCTCACTCTATTTACCACTGGAAACTGGGACTGAATCAGCTGGCATATTTTATGTAATGGAGTCACATATTAAGATATTTAAATTGTACATTCCATATTGGGTTACAAACAGAGTCACATAGGTCGGACAGGATCATATATATATAGTTTATATGCCTTACAACTCGAATATTCTTTCTCAAAACTTAAATAAGATCGCAAACTAGTCTCTGGTAGCATTGGCAGAGTAGGTGCTTCTGGTAAGAAAAAATATGCTATTTGTAGAGTCATTCTCTTTCTCCTAAAAGTATACACGTACAATTGGAATAATTCCGGATTCTATAAATTGCTCTGCGTTTATCCCATTAGTTGAATAAATGTTTACAGATGCTTTCCGATCCGACTGGATTAAAAATTTAAAAATGATGATAAATTGGCTCAATTGAAACGGATCAAGACTCTCCCTGCCCTTAAATTTGATTTCAAATTCGTGTGAAACATAATTCTGCCTTGATAAATCTGTGTCTTGTCCTAACTTTGAGGAGTGGTTGCTCAGTTCTTAGTGTGACGAAGTCGCGATCGAAGTGGAATAGGTTCGAAACCATCGGAATAGACAAGGCCCTAATAAACACTACTTATGATTTAACATTATACACCAAATCAATAATTCACAATTTAAATATATAAACAGGGATTTATGGAAACCATAGAATCGTTAGAAAGTGAACGATATTTTATATTATATGATACAATAATATTTAAATTGTAAAATACCTTTTCATAGCGTATTAAGTATTTACTCAATTGCTTTTAAAATTATACAAAATATATTTCTATAACAAACCTTCCATGCAGACGTGCATTCAACTGTGAACTTCACTTAATAAGTAAACACCGTGTTCTTTAGAAAAATTTGTTACAAAAGATAACATTTTTTATTTGTTCGGAAATTTGCTATTAATTTTCACCTCTCCAGGTCCAGACAGTCGCCCGTATTTGAATTTGTTAAAGACGTAGATATATACCATATGATTACCTCGTAATATTGGTTTCATGTACTCGATGGACAGGTACATGTTTATGGAATTAACGTTTGAATTAAATTCATCACTTTAATGCATTTATGATAACTTATTAGAGAAAGGACCCACGTAAACAAAATACTACAGAGATGTAATCGCACTTATAATGAGCACCCACTGTAGGATGGAGTTTTAATATGGTTATAAGAAATGAAAAGAGCGAAAAACACAAGCAACTAGGTTAAATATAAACAATAAATGTCTATCGTCCCCATATTTCAATTAGACTGGTCCAATGCATGAGGTCAGGGACGCACATGAGTTAAATATGCCAACATGCAATATCAACTGTATCTGTGTTCATCTATGAGGTTAAACAGTGTTGGGTGTTTTATGTATCAAGATTGTAGACAGTTTCCTTCCGTAGTGAAATCTACAAAACGACTTATTGGGTCAGTTTAGACATTTCACTGACATATGTATTGATGCTGTTTTCTTGTGCTTTAAATCTAGATACTATTATAAACACACACACACACACACACACACACACAC
>QKMX01024796.1:0-10136 GCA_003401595.1 Venustaconcha ellipsiformis
CTAGACAAATACAATTAGGAAATTCTTTCTTTCTTGTTGTTTTTTTTCGGGTGGGAAGAGTCATTTTTAATTGAGTTACCAAATATAATTTAAGTGACATACTGGACAAATTGTATATTTTTTATTTGTTTTCTTTGAGGGTGGGTGGGGTGTGAATGACATTCCTCAGTACAAGATAGGCCGTATGTGGCAGCCAGTATAATTGGTGGAGAAGAACCCAGAAAAACCCAAGAAATAACCACCAAGAATTGGGAAGCTAATGGCAGCTTTCTCACATACACACATTGGTCGAGCCCAAGACTTCAGACAAAATGGTATAGTATATGCTGTGGAAATAATTATTTTTGGGTCACATATATGGGTTTTTTCTTTATCTGATTTGACTAAGATTTGATTTTAGAAAGCAAACTATCTCAATGACATGACAAACCAATAATAATAGGTTATATAGTGCTGAGGCAACAATCAATACAGTGCCTTGTGGCCAACATGGCCTGGTCTGTGCAATATTTGAACTTGCAACCATCTGGTCACAAGTCTTGCAAGCTAACTAATGAGATGCTGCAATTCTGTTTAATTATAACAATACAACAACCAATTAAAGATTTTCTAGTAAATTTTATTTCCTCATCATCAACATGATTTGTATAAGTTTTCTATGTATAATGACCTATAGAAATGTTGTCAAAGTGATAATTAACTATGATCTTTGAGCACATCCATGACAAAGCTACTTAAGCCAAACAAGTGTGGATCAACCACAAAAAAATATATCTATGTCAAACTTCACAAATTAAGTCAAGATAATGAAATTACTCACTAAACAAAATATACAGGTCCAGCCTTTGCCAAGAACATGAATCAAAAGACAGACAAAAAAAAACAACACAAACACAAACTGGATCAGGTCAAATGATGATAAATGTGTAATGACAGCTCAGTCAATGATGTTGGACACGAAAATTTCATACAGTCATATGGTGAGGTACAAATATTTCTTACTGTAGTCTTTGTACCAAATAATCCATTGTATTTTGTGACAAAAATATTGTGTAACTGATGAAACTTACAATGGAGTAAAGGCATTTGCATGAAGTCTGCATAAGTAATGTAATTAAGACCTGCATAAATATTGAAATTAAGGTCTTTATAAAAGCAATGGAGTTAAGGTCTTTGCATGAAATCTGCATAAGCAATTGAGTTGAGACCTTTGCATGAAGTCTGCAAAAGCAATAGAGTAAATGCCTTGGTAAGGAGTCTACATATGCAATGGAGTTCAAATTAAGTCCACTTGCAATAATAGACTGAGCAATCATCTCTGAAGGCCAATTCAAACTAAGCCTGGATTAAATCAATGCAAAAGAAATTCAAATATGTAGTTTCTCACAAATTTAATCAGTTCTAATAACTGAAAGCCTTGAATGTGGAGGTTTGAGGCTGGAAAATCTAAAGCAATTTAAAAATGCTCTCAAGTTCATTACTTTTACACAAGTACCATTTTTAATCTTGAATTGGTTTCATCAGATGCTTCAAGAAAAATTAATCATAAAGGACTGTACTACATCTTTATCTGCATTTATAAAAATGCTGATCAATTAAGTAACAGCTCTTAATCACCATTTATTTACTTAGAGTTGTTCCAGTAAAATATATGGGACCCAGGAAACATACTTTTAATGTGAAGTAGTCATCGATAGTGTCAATTTAGAATTTTGTATTATTTTCATATGAACTCATTGATTACTCTTGAGTATCATGGCATATATTTTTAAAAATTGCCTTCTCTGGCTAAGTTTAAACTGAACAGCTCTTATCCACATTACTGGAAGATGACATAAGCTGACATACCGAATTTCACCACAATCTTCTGATGCAACTTTTCAAATATAGCAGTATTTTGGAATTTATTAAGCAATGGTACTGCATAGAGTTATTGCCCTTGAAAGGCCTTCCATAGTAGTAATACCAATGTCATGTTTGGCAATCAAAATTGAATTTTATATAATTGAAATTAAACAGAAATTTTGCAAGCATTTTATAAATAATGTTTATGCTAAGTCTAGAAACCATACATGAAAACAAAAAGACATGTTTCAAACAGCATAAAAACCATTACTATGTACAGCAGTTTTCCACAATTCCAAAATTATGACAATAATTTGTAAAACACACATAAACAATAATATAATAAATAATATTTATAAGTTTATAAAAATAATAATTCAATTAGTCTGTTATTAAAAAGGTCTTTTTTCTCATTAGAACTAATTTAACAAAACCAATGAATTACCATAATAGATACAAGTTTTGGAAACAGGAAAAAATATTATTTTGTAATGTTCAAAAACCTATATGCACATAAAAAAGTAAGTTTTCAGTGTCCCAACATTTATATGTACAAAACATGTGAGGTATTTTCTGCAAGACTGCCATGTGTTACATTGACCAGCTCTTGTTCAATTATCAAGTCACGAAACTGTTGGTATATCACTGATTGCTTTTATAGCAATATTTTGTGAGTATATCTATATCATTCACCCTCAGCATCACTTATATCCTTGTTTATCCTGAAATAAAAATTTTGCATATTTTAGTTTTTTTACTATACCCATTCTCTTCCATTGCACCTATGCCATACCTCCATTGCTTTTTTATAATAATTTCAATTGTTTTAAGTGGCTATGGCTGTTATTTGTATTTTTTGTTGATACAAGAAATCCTGCAATGTGATGAAATTTGTATAAAAAGTAATTACAATAAATATTTATAAATACATTAAGGATATAGCCATTATTCATATATCTGATTTATATTAAATAATTAATACACACTACAATATGGAATAAAGATCCAACTAGATTGCTAATGATCCATTTTCATTAATTTTTGTGTGCTTGAAACCATGATTTAAACTTGCAATTCCTTCAATCGATTATTTTAGCAAGCTGGTTGTTTTTCATCTGATTGCTTTGTCATGTGTTGTTCCATTTCATTTATAGACAGCAATCCAAAAAGAGTTAATTGCTTTTAACCCTAAAAAGATAATGAGTTTCTCAGATGGTAATAACTTCCTTCTTAAAATAGATTAATCTTTAAAGGATTTAGGGAAAAAAAATATGGTTCATTATTGTTGTACTCAAAATGGCTTTAAAAAATGGCAATTTTAGACTGACCATTCTTTGGTAGACAAGTATGGCATGGACAATTTATCAAATATTTAAGTATTATTACTTTAATTCAGTCAACGTGTCAGTATACAAAGTTGCTTAAACCAAAACAAAAGACCACATTGCTAATACTAATTAGTTCTGTGACCATTTTATAATTTTTGTAAAGAGAGTATAATGGTACATATCACTGGAGACCTTTAGGTGTACTTCATTCTGCATAAAGTAAACTTTCATGCATGTGATGATGCCACAATAAAAACAACTTAATTGATGCAAGCACTGAACCATACCCAGGAGCTATTTTTCTTCTTGTATCGGCATATTTTAATTCAGTATTTTAAATTTTCAAAGCAGAGCCATGACAGGCAACAATTATAATTTAAAAACATAAAACAATAATAGTATGAGTCTAGGGAAAAAACAAGGAAAAACTTATTGTTTATTGTTGCAGCATTGTCATTGTCCATGGGAATTATACAAATTAAAACAGAAAAAAGAAAATAACATTAAAATTAAATCAATTTATTGACTTCTCAAACAATTTTTATGCACATAATTTATAATTCCATTTATTGTGTAATGGAATTTGTTCCTTAACAATCAATATGTAATGAACTCTGTAACATTATGAGTGAAAAATATACTGATCAGCAGTTTGGAAAACCAAGTGTCCCAAAACTTGCAGTACATGAAAAAATTTGTCACAACATTTATTCACCAACAAAATTTTTGTTGACAATAATGAAGCTCTACTAACATTTTTGGGTGTTTCAAGACTTACATTATAAAGATATAATTTATTAAAAAAATTATAAATACTGTATATACTCACAAATCCAAATGCAAACAACATAGACCCTAATCTGCTGTTGCATATATCTCTGGAAGATAAGGGTTTATGTTCCTTGTTCTACTGATTACTCCAAATTGCATAGACCCCAAGCTGCTGATGCAGTAATTATAATGCAACATGTTTGGGGTAATCAGCAAAACAAAGACTCGCATCTGCCAGTGCATGTTCTGATTGTAATTGGACTCGATTTATTAAATGAACTACTGGAAGTAGTAAAAAGTTTAGTTTGACTTCAATTATGTGAAAAAAGGATTATGCATACATATGAAGGTCATACAGTATCTCCATATATAAGCTACATCTAACTTCATTGCAAATAGGGTTCTACCGTACCAAAGATACACAAACTTTAATACCAATCAATGACCTATTCAAAGACATGAATAGTGCAGGTTTTTTCCTGAAAGCTATTGAAGACAAATAATGTATGCATGTCTTGCCATTAAGCAATTATAAAATTACTACAAGCTTTTGGCAATATGAGGAACATATATAAGAATGGGCATGAATTACATGTAAAGTTTATAAGAAAAAGAATTACTTCCAAATAAATACCACATCAATGGCAAAATAAATATTATTCACAATCAAGATATGGCCCAATAATTAAATAAATAACCATACTGCCAGTTGGTTTTTTGTACCCTGTAACTTTCTGTACACCACCAATCTGTACAAAAATCAAACCAACATTCTGCCCTGAATTTTTCATACAAACAAGTTTTCCCCATATAAGATTAACAATCTTGTTGAGATGTTTCAAGTAACTATACTTGGGAAATAGCCGAAAATTGTATATTTTCAATACTTATTCATACTTCACACCAGTATAAAAATAAAAGTATAAACAAAAGCTGCTATCACTACTGAAGTTTGGATTGTAAAGGTACTTAGATGTAGTGTTCAATGTAAGAACATGGATTGCACACAAACTAAAACAGGATTTGATAAATTGTTTAAAAAAAAAACAATTATAAAGCTGACAAAGGTGGAATTAAAGAAAAAATTTCTCCACCCCACAGATGGACGGATTGTAAAGTTTCAATTTCCTGTACATTAAATATTCATGGAGTTCACTGCAAAAGCAAGCAAGCAACAGACATTTGTTTTATTAAAAAAAACAAGTAATTTACAAAAACTGTATTGTCACTTTATATCTGATGAATTTACAATCATCTAAATCTTGTTCGGTAATATGAATGAAAAAATGACACCTAAAAATGTCTTCCAATTTTCATCTTTGAAAAATCAACATACTTATTCCTAATCAATTTCATGTATTCTGTGATATTAGCTAGATCCTGAAGTAATGACACAGATGAAATGATGAAAGAATACTATACCTAAATTAATAACATGCAAATTTATACAAAATTCAAAGTCCTGAGTGAAATAATGACAAGTAACTTCACAAAATACTCAGAAATCTATGAAAATTAATGATGGGATAGGTCCTTAAAATACAAAATCTAAAAATAACAAACCAACCAAAAAAAAGGTTTCAATACATGAAATACTTTTAAAGTGACTATGCAAAAAGAAATTTGCAATGGAACTGAAAGTTACTTGAAGGGCACAAATTGCCATCACTAAAAGCCCACTCTTTAGGGGCATTAAGAAAACCCTGAAATTATGTCCATGTGTATTTGATACCCCCTGTTCAAATGATGCAAAAAAAGAGGGCAAGTTCTAACTCAAACTGGGGCCATAACTCAATAAAATTTATTCAGAACACATCAAAAATCAAATTTGACAAAGATGTGGCTAAAATAAAAACTTGTGGTAATTTGGTTTCAGTCCATTAAGTCCTGAAAAATTTATACAGCGAAAGCTGATTGGCAAAGTTTGAAAACAGGAGGCCATAACTCTGTAAAATAGTACTTAAAAATTTTAAAATCAAACTTGAACAATGTCTTCATGCAAAGTCTAATACTGAATCTGATTTTAATGCATGAAGTCAATGAAAGGTTCATAAATGGACACAAAATTAAGAGGTAAAGTTCTCTGCAAAATGGGGTAATGAATCTGTTAGATTTTGCCAAAAAAAAAAAAAAGAAAGGAAAACTGAACTTGATTTTGATCTTCTTAATATAATACCCCCTTAAATCTGATCAATATCAATCCATTAAGTCCTTCAAAAGTTCCTTAGTGGGAAAAATAATTGATGGCAAATTTTTAAGTCAAACAGGAGCCATAACTTCACTAAATTTTGCCAGAAACTGATTAAAATCAAACTTGATGTAGGGCTTCTCAACATAAAACCTCAAACCCAATTTCACTCTGATCCACAGAGTCTTTTTAAAGTTATTTAGAAGAAACAAACTTTGTGACAGTGGTGACAGGAGGACAGAAAATGAGGAAAACATATTAGGTTAATTTGGTTACATATAAAGGCATTATGAACCTGCATATTTGTGAATTTCATTCAGATCACCTTGTATATACTGTGATGGCATCTCTGGCTTAAGTCCAGTCATGTACAACTTCCTCCAGGGCATAGGCTGAATAAGCAATTTCTAAAGCCACACCATATGTAAATAAGTGGATAAAACCAGGTCATGTGCCACAGGTTACACATGCTTGCTCTAGGCTGTTTCCAGCTGTGAACATATCACAGAAAGGTGAATACAGTATCATTTCCATTTTTTTAATTCAAAATTTGAGGAAAAATCTTAAGATTTAAAGTAATCAAAATGTTTTCCCAAACAATTATTTTGTAGATATGAAGATACAGGATATAACAAGGTAATTGTGTATTAAATAAATGTATTTCACAACAACTGACAAGTATAAACTTGATAAAGTTGAATTCTAGAAACTAGCCCTACATCTTCATTAATACTTCTGAACATTTTAATTAAGTCTAGTTCGTGAGATTTTTATTTACACATAAACAGAAAAAAATCAACAATTTTTAAAAAAGATTTATACAAAATAATCAGTACATGTAATTAATGATTACAACCTGGTTGGTACATAACAACTGAATAAAATGCTGAAAAATTAAGATAAATACCCAAGGGGTTTCATTAGTCCTGCAGTGACCTATTGGACAATTCAACACAAATTGTTTACATATCCTTCAACAGTCTTTGTTCTAGACTTTATTTAATCCCAAATTTTCAAATCCTTTGTGTTTACAATGCTTATTCCCTTCTCAAATGTGGTTACCCCCCCCTTTAATTGGCTAGCTGAAACTACAACAATCTCAAACCAAGGTAGATTTATCATTAAGTGATAATTATTCCATTTGATTAAAATAACTGCAGCAAGTGAACTGATCCAACAAGAGTAAAGCTCTAATTCACAGAATAGTCAAATATGCTATAAATGAATTCTGATTGATATAATACATACATGGTTTTAATTATATGCCATCTCACGAAATGCCATGTTTGCTGCCATATTTCTGGTTCTAATACTTGCTTGTGGTATAGGATTTAACAAAATAATGCATTTAGCTTGATTTCTGTTTGCAAAAAGTTTATACCCCCACTGAGACTAAAACTTGAAAGTCCAAAGACTTTAAAATATTAAACAAATTGAAAAGTTGCTAAAGTGACATAAGAATCTATCCAGATTATCTACATATTCAAACAATCATATAAAATTTCACTTGCCTACCTTAAATCTGTTTTGTTTAACCAAGTCCAAAAAAGTATGAATCTATGAAAACATTGCAAAATTGTCACAATGGCCCTAAAATCTAATCATGTCATCTACATAAAAATACAAATTATGTCCATAAAATATCCTTTGTGTACCTCAAGTTGTTTAGTTTAATGGCACTTAAAAGTTTCATGTAAAATAAGTTTCAAGTTCAAACATTTTAAAATGTGTTTTTTTTATACAATTTTTAAAATGGAAAAAACTAATGTAATGGCCTGAAAATCAAATCATGTATATACAATATTGTGTCCAAAAACATAAGGCCCTTGATGCTTAACTGTGTGAAAAGAATTTCCAGGAATTTCACATAAATCAGTGGCAGCCATATTGGATTTAAGATTGGCACCTTTTTCATTAGGACAAACTAGACGCCATTAGATTTTTTTTCTAAAATCCCATGTTGATATGACCATCCATTCTGGGAAATTAATGGCAACATTTTCAATATGCTCATTGTGGCAGCCAGATCTGAAGTCATATCAGTGCCATTTTCATTCAGGACCAACCTGATATCATGTCTTCTGGTTAAAGTCCCCATGCCTATATAACTTTCCATTTAGGAAGAGTTGCAATAATAAGATTTTAAAAATGGATGCCATTGCAGTCATACTGGATGTCTATTTGGTACCATTTCAATTAGTACCCAATGGACATCTTAAAAAGTCTTCTGCTAAAATCCCAATACTGATATGACCTATTTAGGTGGAGTAACAATAAGAGTTTCAAGATGGCTGCCATGGCAATCATATTAAATGTCAGACTGGTACTATTTTAATCTAGGACCAAGTAGACATCACAAAATGTCTTTTAGCTAAAACCATACATTGATATGACCATTTCAATTTTGGACTAAGAGGGCATAGATTTTTTTTAGTGAAAATCTCATGTTGATATAACCATCCATTCCTCTTCAGATGCATAAACAAGATTTTCAAGGTCTGCTGTTGTGGCCATACTGGATGTCTAAGGAACACAATTTTCTTTTATGACCTACTAGATCTTTGGATGAAAGGGTGTATAAAATTGAATGTAAAATTTTCCAGGTAGTTTAAGTGTAGCGGCAACAACCTTATGCCAACAGATGTATAGACATTGGATAATAGATGACAAAATACAGTCCATTCCATAAGCTTTTCTGGTCTATGACTAGTAGAACTAATAAAATTAGGGAACCAGGCTAATATAATTTTCACAAAGTGGCTGAGGGTTTCTTCTCAGATATATCCTTATCGTACTACAATGAACTTGTGAAAAACTTGGATTAACTTCTCTGTACAACTTAATTTGGTTGTAGAATATGATAGAAAAGGAGCAGCCATTTCTTTAAACCATGTTTTTATACTTTGAATGTGAAATATGTTCTTCAAAACAAATGTAAGAGAGTATGTCACATTTTATTTGAAGATACCAATGTCAGGTCCTGCATGTGAAGCCCATGGTCAAAGCAATGCTATCAAAGGTAAAACAGGAAAGTAAGCACAGAAGAGGATGAATTGTCTTTGCTTCATAAAGCTTTACAAAAAATATGATGAGAATCTATCAAGTGGTTTAGGACTTATATGAAATAAACTTCTAAAAAAACCTTTAAAAAATAAATAAAAACAAAACGAGTCTGATGCTGAAAATGCATACAGCAAAAGAGTGATGATGTCTTGCTTCCTGTGTGGGATTGATATAAATCCTTCAATTTCATTAACTATGGTCAGAGTCTCCATTAGTACTAAAATACTTGCACACTTAATAGTCACTGATATAAGAATTGGCTTCACCTTAGATATTTATTTCAAAATAATAAGCCAGCATAACAAAAATATGAAATACTCAGCTGTATTTTGTATTATTTTCAATTAACAGCATTGAAATATATGAATTCCTGTGATTTGTTTGACACAAGTTTTCAGCGACAGACCACACACACTGGGATCAGTTCATTTCTTCTGTAACTAAGTTTCTGACTGGAACAGGATGGCATATTAGCTTTGAATGAACAGAGTTCCAAAAGTCTAGTAATTTCAGTTAATAATTTGACAATCTTAATAGGCAAAAGATAACTGTTTACTATTCCTGGAATATAGCTTAGATGATGTACTAGCTAGAATTATGCACTGGTTATTTAAAGCCTTTCTGAATAGAAAATGAGCATGAAGTTTTGCCTGTAAACAAGAAGTACAAGACAATAAAAGACCACTCAGAGACTTTACCTTTCTACACTTAAACAGCATGGCAAGTATTTCATTCACATTCATAATCAAGAACTTTGATATGGGTAATAGGTTTTGAAATGAATTTTTGTGAGTAAATGATATTAATAACGTGATTGAATGTCACATTAAAAATCAATATTTGTAATTAATTTTTGAATAATTTATTGAATGAATGAGGTTTTATTTTTTATAGGACTACAAAAACAGAGGGAAAAATTACTCTTAAAAAATGTGTGTGCA
>QKMX01024842.1:0-10539 GCA_003401595.1 Venustaconcha ellipsiformis
CACACACACTTTATATGGTATAAATAAATAAGACCAGTATAAATTTAATTATCAATTCAGACCATTGAATTAACAATTTATGTATGAGTTTATTTGTTTAAGTTAGTCTTCAGAGAGATTCCTCCCTTGAATCAATTATTTTTTATTGCATGCAATTGCCACTAATGCTTTGGGTTAATGGGAAATCGTTTTAAAAAGAAATAATTTTCAAACGTAGGTGGCATCCGAACGACTGATGTTCTCTCAGTTGTGTGTACGTTTTGCAATACTGCCATTTATTATGTCTAATTGTTACGGACAGGAAGTGCTTACTATGTCATCAGACTAGATTTAATGCCGTGTTATCTTCTTCGAAAAAGTAATTGTCGAACCGTATTATATATTGCGCTCAATTTGTAGATAACAGGTTATTGTTTCTTAATGTTTCCAAGTGTTACAGTGTTTCCGATAAATTAACTCCTCGTGATTCAGATCATGTCAACAATAGGGTTGGTTTTAAAATCTAGGAAAAAGAGGCATAAATCTTCATTCAATTACGTCGATAGAACCCAACAGATTAATCAGGACAAGAGATGTTCAAACTGTGGTAAACCCCAAGTAGGTAGAATTGTCATTTGGATTTTTCCACATTTTTGTTTTAAACAGAAGGAAGTCTCTGTATTCTAAACAGCTGGTACAGAGGATAAAGACAATATCAATGGGCTTTTAGAGTTAAACCAAAGGAACAGAACACGTTTATGAAGCTACATTTTAGCACAGTTGAACAGTACAATTGTCACGAACTCTTTGCTTGGAAATAAACGATTGCTAGATTGTATCTCGAAGTAGATTATTATAAAATGTTTTACTTATAATCATTGTCGGCAATGTGCAGAAACTGGATTATTATTTCATTATTTCTACTGGTTATTTAGAAGTGTTATTTCTTTTTGCAACCGAAATTTTAAATGGAATCTCCAATGAGCAATAGCATGTAATTGCAACAGTAAGGTTGCCATGAAACAGTACTGTTCTCACCAGCTTGATTACAGCAATGGTTTCTTTTTACTGAAAATATAAATAAGCCGTAAGCGATACTGACATCATGATTTGTTTTAGCGCAAACAATAATAAGGTGATAGTCTTTAGCTTATGGTATTTCGCATTTTATCCGTTCACAACGATCTGTGGATGGTTATAAATCTATTGACGTCATGAAATTTCAGAGTTGATCTAGTCTTTACTGTTGCATGTTTGTATTTGTACTTTGGAGGATTATTCACAGTAAAGGAGACAGTGAACCTTGCATCCTGCTGTTAACGTTTTAGTTTTATTTCCACACTTTGGAAGTACTATGAATTATTTCAGATATTGTCACGCGGATAAGTTAAGAAAAGCCTAATTGGAGTTTCCAATCACTTTCTCCCATTAGAAAGTCCTAATCTACTTTAATTGAAACATTGCCTCTCGGCAGAATACCATCAATCTGCACTAGATTTATATTAACATCTCCTCCCCGTTGATCAAGACGTCATTATTCTCTAAGGCTCTTGGGGTATAATTTCTATACCACCCATGAAGGCCACAACTTATTGACTTTAAGGTACACGCCCAATTTCTTTAATTAATGGAATGGCTCCAATCAGCAACTTAACAAGTAAATTCTAGTTCTCGCTTCAGAAAAAGAAAGAGATACAAAGCTACAGCAATTGTTTCATAGATCTAAAACCAAGATTGTTCGGTCTTTATGAACTTGTTGTGGCTAAGGCAGTAAAATATCCAAGAATAATCCAGAAGATGGAAAATAGCAATGGTCTCAAATGAAAATTATACATATGCTAAAACAAAGACAATCCTAGTAATAACAATAAAATTTGTTTTAGCAGAGGGAAATATGACGAATAAAGATTTGCTGCTTTTTATTTTGTTTTACAGCACAGCAGCACAAGAAGATTATTTAGCCAAAAATCAACTGGAGTAAAAGGATTTGCGCGAGGACACCCCAAGGTATCCGATCGAGGCTGATCCTATAGTAGGATTCGAACTTGCATCTTTTGGGTCATGAGTGCAGCTCGCTAACCACCTAACCACAGCGCCTCATACGAACACAGAGGAAACTAATTTTTTTAAAAATATTTATAATGTTTATATTCTTCATGTGTTTTGTTTCTTAATTTCTTAATGCTTTGTATTTACATTAATCTTTGTAGGTTAATCAACGTACCTGAGTCAGTTCGACATCTGAACATATTGCATTTAAGATGTACCGCTAAATTCTTTTCTGCACGATATTGTTCATACATGCATGTGAATCTTTTACTAAAACGGTTATTTAAGGTAAGAACGATACATATAATAGGAAGCAAATTCTATAAAATATGCTAAATTGCTACTATTTACCCGGAATAGATTATACAGTTCATAAGCAACGCCAGGAAGAGAGAATAAGCAAAGCCCCTAAAGTTTTGTGGCTGAAAACTGCTTTCAAAAATGGGAACGAGTATTTGATCTGGAATGCATTACCTCCTTATACTACTTCCATTTGGTATGCATCAAGGACTAAGGTAATACAGAAATAAATGCTCCGCTTATTATTATTTCTGGCAATTATTTTGATTTCTAACAAACTATTATCGTGGTCCGATTGATTTGGATTTTGACGTGTATTTTCCGAATAAGTTCTGACTTGGTCATATGACATTAATGCAATGAAGCAGGTGTACACCTCATCCAAAAGATTCACGTATATTTAAATTTGGAAAAAGACCGCTGTACTTTTGCAGTGTCATTACAGAAAGAGCATGAAATAATCGGTTTAGTTGTTCTATTAATATCTGTAAAAGATAGCTCACTTTAATTTTGTCTTAGCTATGAAAGCGGCAAAGATTGTTTAGTAACATACATACTATGGAATATTCTCTACTTTGATAGGATTGTGGATGGTGTTTATAATTTGATTAGGAAATAATCCTTACATGTGAGAAGTACGCAAAACTCACAATTATGATCCTTTATACAAAAATATGTTGAGAATTAATTCTTTCTTTAAAAAATAACTGTTGGAAATTTTCCTTTTGTCTATATGATTCTAAAATATGATTTTGTTTCATGACAAATACAAAAAAGTAATGTTCAACGTCGTGCTATCAAATTATGCATGGGCAAGCGAAAGATTGTACAATTTTGTTGTCATTGTGCTCTAATGTACAGTTTTATTAATATTTCATAGTACTAGGATTACGTAGTTCTAAGGAGCAAAAAGGAGTTTTGAAGGGACGATACACTGCGTATTCCTAAAGAGCAAACAGGAGTTTTGAAGAGACGAGACACTGAGTAATCTTAGGGAGCAAAAATGAGTTTTGAATGGACGATACACTGTGTAGTCCTAAGGAGCAAACAGGAGTTTTGAAGGGACGATACACTGCGTACTCCTAAGGAACAAAAAGGAGTTTTGAAGGGACGATACAATGGAGAGAACATACGAAATTTCGATGAGCTGTTTCTCTTAACTGATTTTAAAACAACATTTGAATTGTCTGCATGGCCACTTCTTGATAACGTTATGATGTTTGAAAAACCATGGATAAATTAAATAAAGCTTTTTCTGTTGAAACATAAAATTATTAATGGTCAAGTCTTAAATTGGCTTGATTAGGAAATCCACTCTCCCCGTATGTTGTTTTTAATATTTTTATCCTGTGTGCAGCGATTTTAGTCCACAAATATGTAAATATTAGGGGAATAGAAAAAAGCAAAATGAACTATTTTCTTTTTCAGTGTGAAGATGATATATCACTTACTCATAATGGTTAAGAAAATTCTTTAAAGTCTTCTTTACATATTCTATATCAATATTCCAGATTTTCTCCTTTGATCATAAATATTGAAAGTACAGCGTTGGCGCGTATTGGAAATAGAAATAGTAGTGACAAGAAAAAAAAATGGACAGAATATTAAGTTAATTGGGGTTGTAACTTAGACCAAAATTCCAACCTTTAATTATCCGTTTAAATTCCGAAAACTAAAAACCTGCTAAATCTATGTAACAAGAGGTCTACATTTTGGGAAGATAACAGTGATTTTTAGAATGTACTTATCTATAAAATTAGTATTACATAGAATCTGGCTGCCAATGCATATGTCAAAAAATTAAAATGAAAACAAATGAACTCTACTGTTCTTGTATGTCAGATGCAATATTTCATATCTAGTAAGACTGTCACAGATATAATATTTTGTTAAATTATATTTTACAGTGTAAAACAAATTAGTGTTTTCGCACAATTAATATGGAATTCATAAAAATAAATATATTATAATACAACTAGGATATGTGCTATTTCAATATTTTTCCATGTTAATATCTTGTTTAATTATAGTGATTTGTTTTATTATTGGGAGTCAGTATTGAAAGATATTTCTCTACACGAGTAATTTTTTAATGGAGATAATTCTCTGGGTAAATGTTTAGTAATTTGAGATTAAAATAATTATTTGCATTGTATGCTTGGGTTATGGTTTTTATTACATGGAATGAAGTGATAATATTCGACCTGGACATATGGGCCAGAGATTAATTACCCCCTCTGAGTAGTGTAAGTCCACTCTGTCTGGTGGATTTTCCACCAATTTTAGTGGACATACACTCAATCTAGTGAAAGTCCGTCACGAATTTTATTGTATCCAATGTGGGTTTATGACCCCCATTACTAATTCTATTGTTTTCTCTACGCAAGCCGACACACTAAACAAACAGACTGGAGAAACCCCGACAGCGTAAAGCCAATCATGACAAATGTCAATGTCATACATGTACATCTACAAACGCTAGTTTGGAGTAGATATAGTTCACAAAATTCTGCTGGGAGGATCGGTTTAAAATGGTGAAAATAAGAAATCACATTTTAAAGAGCAATTAGTGCAATTAGAGAAATTTTTATAGCCTTGACAAACATGTGGCTTTGCCATTTCTATCAGCCTTCTCGGGATTATTGATAGATATGGTGTGTTCAGCTTATGCATAATACCGTTTAAGTTAGACAACGGGTGTAGAGGGGCAAGAAGTATGGAGAAAAAAAAAGAAATTTCACTTGGGTAAGCCAAAACGATGTTCAAGACTGTTTTTTTTTTTTTTAAATTGTAAATCAATTAAAATCGTATCTACTACAGATACGCATTTCACAGCTACATTTGCGTAATAGTAGGCATTTCTGCTGAGTTGCACAAGACGATCATATGATGGATGTATGGAGAAATTAAGTGCTGCTGCAACAAGGAGGGAACAGTTCATTTTTCACATTAGCACAAAATAACAGGTCCCACCAAATTATATCTTCTTGTTTTCAGTTGTACTAGTTCAAAATTTGTTCATTTGACACGCAATGCTGTTCCGTTGTGATATTTTCGCTTATTAGTTTCCTTTTTGTATTTTCTTAATTCTATTGTCGAATCTGGTCATATGTAAATTATACGAACTTAATGCTTCAGAAATCAAATAGATGGAAAGTCGAATGAGTGAGCATTAAAGAAATAACATTCGCGACGGCCTTATAATAATTAGGAACGGTTCAAGATAATCAGGAAGTAATAGGGATTTACAACCTTTGAAATCAACACCTCTTTGACTTATAGTACGGAGTGAACGATGTTTTACCAGGGATACCTGTTTACAGCCCTGCAAAAAAGCAACAATAATACCAATCAGTACAATTACTGACATAGTTAAACCTTGGTAGTTTATCCATTCTGGGCGATTTACAAAACTTTATTGGTAAATAAGATATGTGTTCAGATTACAAGTTTGAAAACAAAATAGAAAATGAGGCATGAAGAACAAGAAATTCTAATTAAATGAAACATTGAAATACGTACAAAAGTAGAGGGTATTTGTTGCACTGCAAACACTCATATCTACCGTAGATACTTATTTCATAACTAAGTTTGAATAATGGTAGGCGGTTTAATTGCAAAAGATATCATGATGTACGTGTATGCACGGGAGAAACTAACTCCTAATACTGCAATTGTCGTGTAGATTTAAAGAATGTGATGTACCACATTTTCATCAGCATTAACTGAAAATAATACATACAGGTTAATGAAAATATTTAAGTCTTATAACTTTTTCATCACTTTTACCCATCGATTTTGTAACATTGCATGTAAACTCATCATATGGCCCAACCTGGAATTCTAAGAATATTTATTATGCTGTTAATTATCACGTGTTTCATATAACCTAGTAAAGAAAGAGGTAAATGGCAAAATTAAATACGTGTATAGTTCCACAGAAAATGTTACGCATGGACATGTATATTTGGATCGCAAGTACAAAGCATGCTGGTCTAGCCAGTTGTTGCATATTATATTTATTGTGTATCTTTCATAGTGTTTGAACATGCTAAGCAAACAATTTAAAAGTGACTGGCGAATGAAACCAGCTGATATTTACGTGAAATTTCTATTTCCTTTTTTTCAAAAGTGGAATCTCTCTTTCTCTCTTATATTTTATAATTATTTTAAATAAACTTTGTATATTTTATAAAACACCTAAATGTTTTCAGCATTCTTTACTCGTAAATCTTGACTATCTCTCGCAATATAAATATGCAACTGCTCTTCATTGTGCGAGTCTTTGAATATTAAGCTACATTGTGTACAACTTAAAATGAGCAACCTATGCCATGTACTGCAAACCAAATGGTAAGTTCCACGCACTGTAGTGGATGCCCACGATTGCATACTGATATTGCTTTTAGTTCTAATTGGGGCAATAAAACTTAATCCGTCCACTACATGCCACGACGTGGACAATCGACGACGACTAAGGTGTCATGTCCTTGACTGTCTGGAACTGCATGCGTTTTTGACTTCCTAAAAAGTGGTTGAGATAATGTTCCGGTATTTAATGTATTCTTGTGAGCGTGTCATCAGTCTTTATGTAAGATAAAACAAAATTATATAGTAGTCTCTTCTAGTTCCAGTTCCCAATATGAGTCAATCAGACTTTGATGTGACCCATTTGACTTAACCATATAAAATTACAAAATACAGTGTCGTCTGCAAAGTGGATTGGATTTTTTCCCCATGTATGGTCTCCAAAATCACGTTTAAGTATCTTCTTAATTTTAAAAATGTTGCATCTTGTTTCCATGAAGTAAACACTAAAACATCATTATGCTCCTGAATTTATTCATAGACAATTTATCTACCATATTTCGAATGAAGCTAATTAATTTTATTTACTATTCTTTATTGAACTGTTATGGTGATCAACATTTCTTGCCGAAATAAATAAGACAATTTTGAATACAAAAATGAAAGTCGTTCAATAGTCTTAAATACACTCTTATCTACATCTACGTCAGTATAATGCCAATATAGCAACTAAACTATATTTATTACGACTGAGAATGATGAAACATACAAGATAAGGGGATTACTCCAACAATTAAACCTCGTATTCGTCTTGTTTTAACTCGAATATGGTAATGACTAACTGGTTGCAATCCACGTCATAAGGGAACTTGACTTTTCCATATCGTAGCATTAAATCCTGTATTTTTGGCTAGAGACAATTTTTTGTCCGAGCATGCCAGCAGATATAGAGGTTACACCGTTTCCGCAAAACATTTGGCATATTGAGATACACAAGCTTGGCCCACAATTTACAGTTATGCTATGTCTGGATCTGCCGATACCTACGACGAGATAATATACCTGTTTGTTTTTATATTGGTGGAAACACGAGTTTGCAAACTTAAGATCAATCTTGCTGATTTGCCAATGATAGAAGTTTACTGATTTACCTTGATTTTTCTTGCATGTTATTACTAGCATTTAGAAACAGGTAAGTCATGATATCTGTGCTTTGAAATTTATATATTTGATGTTGCAATTGGTTCTGGATTACATACGGAGCGATTTTGCTTACCTTGATATGTTGCTTTTACATTTAGTGAATAACCTATGATCAAAATGTTTGCACAATTTGTTGCCGGTAATTAGAGATTTCTTCATGTTTAAGTGTTTTTTTCTGTCCTTGATATTTTCCTACGAGCTATCCCTCAAAAAACTGAACAAGACAAACTTTTGTTAAGAAGAGTTGCTGGTGACCTTCATAATGTTGTTTTGGAAATAATGTTATCTTTATGTGCAAATAAAACACAGTACAGTACATATGATAGCAACAATTTCGCCGTATAAGCGCGTTTAGTTAAACTCGTGGTCGCTAACAACTGTAGTTGTATTTTGTTTTTGTTGTTTTTTACCGGCACTATAAGTACATTATTCTCTATAAGCTAAGTCCATCCAAATGACACACTGATGGAACACAGTAGGGCGAGACTAAGCAGGTAGCAAACCCACCCACGATCCTTAATGCATGGTTTTGACGCTCCACCAACAAACCTACAGATGCTTCCTCTTGAGAAGTGGCACACAAAAATTAAATTTATCATATTTGTAGGATAAGAAATACTTGTCTTTTTCTTACATTATAGATCTTAGAAAGTTTTACCTTATTGATATTTATTACCAAGAATGCTTGAACATTTCAGTTATTTAAGGGTCAATAACAGTTTGCTTTATGAACCCTGAACCCAGACAACCTGTTTCTTTTCAAAATTGCTATTTAAAAACTAGGCACAAGGTTTTTACTTTTTAAGTTTCATACTGGAGATAAAAACGTTACAGATAGTGACTAAAGTGTTTGTTCCTATTATTTTAACCGTTTTACTTACTGTTGAAAGTGTAAAATAATAGAGGTTTCATTAATCTGTTTCCATGCAGAATCATCAGAGTGTACACGGTTATTTTACTGCAAGAAAGATAGAAATATGCTACTCAGTAATCCTGGTTAGTATATTGTTTGGTTTGATATTTTTTGTTCTGTTGAATGGTGGACAATGATGGTCAGAGAACGTTGACAGTTTGATCTGAATAATATAACAGTTTCATTTCTATAAACGGTATTGTTAGTAGACACTAACGTCGCACTTTTCATTGTAGAATAAAGTTCATACTTAATTTTGTTTTGTGCTTAAGATTAATTACATTATTTCTCAAAATATACTACTTGTAACCTTAGAAATTCTTTTGGGTCTTTCTAAAAGAATCTCTTTCCAGAAACTAACAGAAACCATATTAATAGAATCTCTTCCAAGGAAACAACAAATGTTTTACGTAAGAGAATCTCTTTCCATAAAACAACAACTATTTTATATAACAGAATATCTTCTTAGGAAACAACGAATGTTTTAAACAAATGAATCTCATCCCAGAAACCAACAAATTATGTAAGTGAAAGAGAATAGCTCCCAGAAAATTAGACTTAACAATAAAATTATATTAGTACATAGATTCAGGAGGATATCCATTCCCTTTATTAAATGTATCATCTTATATAAATCGTACTTTCAGAAACGTATAACGTACAATTTTTTTTAAAAAAAGACAGGAATAAGAGGTCAGTGCAGTCTTGTTTGAAAGATACTGCTGTGACAGGAAGAGATGATATTGCACGTGTCTTCTAACAAAAAGCTTAGGGCCAACAAACATTAGGATTATTGTACACGTTGTCGTCGTCGACATCATTACCATCATAATCATCAACAACACCATCCTAACGTGTGTTATTTACGATGTACCTATCATTATGTAATTGTTCCTTGATCAAGTTTAAACAATACTGTAGATATGTAGCTAGTTTAACATGATGTAAAAGATGGAAATATCTTGCTATGGTTTCCAGCTATTAAACGTTTCATCCAAAGCTCCTCAAATACGTATTGTGAACAATTCGTTCTCGACACTGAACCCTGAAATTTATAGCACTCGAGTGTGTATTTAAATTCAAATAAACTTATGAAGCTGAATATTTGACACGGTCCAATTGTATGATGTGCCTGTCACACAAGACGGGAGATTTCAAATTTGTTTCGATTGTCCTTCTCTTTTACCTTTCTTTTCTAATCTTATCAACAGAAGCTATTTGAAGATTGATATTAAACTTTTGTTTGAATTTTATATTATTCCATAATAATCTATTTTCTTGTTTAGTGCGAACACACGTGTCATATATTACGAAGGACACAAAACGTTTGTCACTTAGTTTGGTGTCAGTTGGCAAGGAACAGACAATGATTCTGCTAAAGTACCGACAGGGATTAAATATACTCGAGGTCAGATCGAATGATCCAAATACCGTAGACTTAAAGTCGGTTCCCGTATTTCAATTGCAGCATTGAACTTTTTCGCTCCGTTTTCAAGCAAAGCAAACTTAAACATCAAAAGAAGTTTCGGCAAGCGATAAATGGATGTAAATACATTTCGATTGTTATAAAAATGCTTATTAACGAGATACTAGGTTTTTATTTTCATTGCACTGTCATCGGTTTCTCTTTCGAACTGGTCCAGTAATATGAATTTCTTTGTCAATCTAAATGAACGTTTAAAATATTCTTTCTATCCATCTGTTATTGCTAAAATATTGGGGGTGGGATGGGGTACTGGGTCGCGCACGCGCGTGTGTGTGTGTGTGTGTGTTTGTGTGTGTGTGTG
>QKMX01024880.1:0-10456 GCA_003401595.1 Venustaconcha ellipsiformis
ATTGAGTGTTCTGGTGAAACGATGTGATGACAGCGAGCAAGCGAGGTGGGCAGCCGACCTTCTTCATTAGTTTGAAGCAGACTAAAAGCTGGATATATCATCATTTCTCATAATAATTTTGTCATTTCCTTGATATAAGTTAACAGTACGCTTATTAAAAAACACATATTTCAATCCACAAATGCAAGGGATACGATAAACATGCTAGCATAATCGTGAAGACAACATAAATGTTATTTTACTAATTGGCGTCCAGAACTATCATAAAATTATCCCGACATTATGTCTAACATATAAACTATTAGATATTAAGAACGTCTTGAATAAAGCAACATATGAAGGTCCAAAATGATTTGGTCATGGAGTCTGCTTTGGTGAAAACACGATAAGATCTTTTATTTTCATATACGAAATAGAACAACCTAATGTATCTGAATTTATATTGTTATGAAATTTTGATAAGATTATTGACCGTTTCCTGCAAAGTTCTACAAAATGTCTTCAAGTGAACCTGGTAACTAATATCATTAGGTACTTAAATATTTGACACATATGTATAAGAATGGGCCACTCAAAATTGCATTTGATCCTTCCTTATTGTTTTTATTGTTTGTATGCAGTAACCTACTTTGTAAATCTTCACGTTTTTGAGTGATTTAAATACTTAAACCCCTTGTTAACGTTCTATTAGTTTCTCTTCAAAATTAAACGTACATACAATCTCTTATGAAAGTTATTCGTACATACTTCACAGACTATTATTTGATAAACTATTGACTCATTATTTTTTTTAATTTTGATCTTCTAGCCATATAATGAATGACTTCCGCATCGGTATAAATTTATATCGTCTGACATAAGCATGTCTACGTCATGGATGACAAAATGTGTAGTCTCTCGTGCTACACGTACACCTAAGTTTGCTATAGTTCCTTGATCAAACTGCGTGGGTAATGCGTATACAAAATAAGAAAATATTTAAGTTGGCTATTGTAGTCTACTCCTTTTTCGAGAATCGTGCAGAATGTTGCTTCCAACAGGTCATTGGGCACAATAATGTTGCAACATGACGTTCGGAGCATATTCATCGACATGCTCCAGCTAACACAGCTTTGATTTTGTTTCAGTCGTTTGAAACAATCCTTAGCAAGCAAAACATATTGTCCTAGCAAACCATAACTATAAATACAAACCAATTGCACAATCAGTGGATGGTTTACCTAAAGAAACAAAAATTCAGTTAATATCTTGTAATGCATAGGCTTACGAAGGGCCCGAAACATTAATTATTGCCTACTCCTTGATATTTTAGAAAAAAAGATGAGATTTGATTACAATTTAAAGATAAGATAATATAACATAGAGGCTCCAATCAGATTATCATGGGATAAAAATCATAATAAGTAGCTTACACTCCTGTTATCAAATGTCTTTCTTGCAACAAATTATATCTTTCATTATATTATATAATAATAGATGCAATATAATCATAAGTTGCTAATATATTACATACTTGATTATCACGTTTATTTGGATGCAACCATGTTATCTTCATGACATTTATGAACCATTCATGGATTGTTTATAGTTTCCAAACCGTGCATTCTACATATTATACTGTGTGCAACTAAAGTATGAACATTTTGTTGGCGTACATGTCAGGTCTGATACTGATACATATTGGTTTGATCATAAGTGCTCAGAAATATTTAATAGCATGGTGTTTGCATAGGTTTATTATGGCAACTGAATTAGGACCGTGAGTCCTACAGTTGATAAATAACGATAAAATCTCACTTCACTGTTAAGAGTATTTCAGTATAAGTGAGGTTTAATTACAAAACGATCAAATACACTATATCAAAACATAAAGCAGCTGTATTTTTAAATGTTGTTCGTGTCAAACGTCAAAAGGATGACAGGAGGAAGGAAAGAATAAAAGTGACATTACACTAGCCATTTCAAAGACATAAATCGCTTACTCCAGTTCCTGCCATTGTAAAACGGCATGAAGATGATGCACCAATATTTTTAGATGCTCTTTTTGATCTCTCTATGAAATGATAATCGCTGTTCTCTCCATTGCTGTACAGTTGGGTGGCATGTATCTCACGCCTAAGGACAGATTTCTTACGCTGTACATATTAGTAACTTCTTCAAGAGTAACCGTTGGTTTTATGTTCATTTCAACATCGAAAATGTATGTGATGAGAAGACAATTATATGAGGCACTGTTATCAACACCAGAATAATAACACACACAACAAATTTGACGCTGATACTTTCTTACATTATGTCGGTATATATAATTGTCCATTCCATATATTATTATCAAGAACGTTATGCTTTTAACCATATACTTTATATTTTATTCCAGTTGTGACTGAAACACACTAGACAGTTATAATTGCTATAATTCTTCTAAGAAATATTGATTGGTGAATCCAATCTTTTCTTTTTGTTTTGATTTTGGATGCAACAAGGCATTGAAACTGAGGTGACATAAAGTTGTCATTCGCATTTAGAAAATCTACTATTAAAGATTTCGTTAGCGTACATAACAAAAGCTTATTCATTTGCATCATTAGCATGGGTGTTTTGTAGTTAAGGTTGCCGAAAAATAACCTGTTGAGAATACACATTATCAGACGCATCTTTAAAAAGCATCTTTTTTGGACCTGATATTCTCGTTTAATCATCGCTATCTATGGTAATACTTGTTGTGGGCAAGTCAGTTTTGTCCAAAATCAATTCGATTTCCGTTCCATCCATAGAATGACGTGCACGAGCAAACAACGCCATTCCATTGTTAGCAAATCCACCTGTGTTACTGGCAGGATATACGGTACCACCAGCATAATTATGTACTAGTTTTCTCTCAACGTCCTAGAGTGCCTCACATCAAATGTAAAACCTAGATATGTCTTTTACTTAAAGTTTTGTTTTTAATTGATTGGGGTCCCTGGCCGGATATGAATAATAACGAATATATTGTTTACCTAAGACTACTAACACAGGGGCTCTCATATCAAATAATGGATCTGATATGTCTTTGTGGTAGAATGACTGGTTTTGATGGTATCCGTTCTGTAGACTGAGTATCAGATGAGCTGCTTATAGCCCAGTTATTTCATTCGATCCACAGCAGCTCGTTTCATGCTATGTGTGACTTGCATTGCAACGTTTTGGCGATTACTGAAGCGCACGAACTTATTGACCTGACCACCTTGTGTGATTTCGTAAACGCCCTTGGAACATCATCTAAGCCGATTCCGAAATAGGTCATGCACTCTGTTTTTTCTCGCGTTAATAAACATATTGGTTTAACACGTCCATGCACGACAGTCATTGTTATATTTAATTGTCAGGTCGAGCTCTAATGTACAGTTATATCTTTATTATTTCACATAGCAGATCAACAACGTGTATGTCTTGATCCACAAGTGAAAAGAATATTTGTATGTTGATTATTACGACAAGGAAGAAACAGATGATGGCTCGTAAGAGATGTAAATCACCTGGGTTCCCGGATCTGAAAACAATAACAGTATATAGCCCAAAAAACTACTCCTGTATGTTCAGTCCTAACTTTTATTACAACCAATCATGGCGTCACATATTATACTGACGTTCATAGTTGAGATAATACTCACAATGTCAGGCGCGATATGATATTTAGTCATTTTAGGTCCCGCACTCAAAATATGCTTATTTTTGGGTATATCATTGAGCCGCCCAAGAACTGTTCTAAACATTGACTTGCCAATGATGAATACTATTGCGGACATTCAATGATGCTAACGGAGCAGAGTGTGAGCTCGTGTTAATAAACAGAAATATTAGAATCCTTGTTGGTCAACACCGAAATTCTTCGAATCACCTAGTTAATTGAGATAATGATGTACGAACCTGTATAAAGTGCTACAATACCAGAAGTTGTTTCACATTTGTTAAAAACACAAATGTGTTCTTCGCTGTAAGACCACCAAAACGGTTGGAATCGGATGAAGTTATGCCAACAGTGATACACAGGCAGTGAGACTAGTTCTATCACAAGTGTAAGCGATTCCCCTGTTGTAATAGTGCATAAATAGTCATACAAAATTTTGGTTTCCTTGATGAGATTGCGACCATCGCGATAACGCTATGGGTTTTATCTATAACCACCTGTTGCATGGTAGAATATGTTTCACGCAACACACGAAGTTTTTCCCCACGCATCGTCTGAGTGTTTTAATTTTCAGAACTCATCATTGTATATTTTTTGAATATCTTCAACAAGTTCATAATCAGGATGCGATATGTCAAAGATGTCATTGGTGGCAAATCCCTCACAATTCGATGTGGCCTCATTAATAACCGAAAGATCTGAGGCAGTGTTCGCATCCCTGACTTGTAATCTGGTTGCACTTCTTGTAAATTGTTACGTGCCTTTTCTACGTCCACATCAAGCACATCGGTACCTTTTGGAAGTGTATTATTAACCTGGTTGGTGAACAACGTTTCTATGACTTCTCCTGTGGTAAACGTGATATAGACCACATAGTTGGTCTTGTGGCTTTTAATTTCCGAATGTCTTTCATACGAACTATACGATGCGCATCTTCTGTTCTCGTTAAAACTGCCACTTGACCCCTGTAACCTTTTAATCAGCCGAGCAGCTGTTTGTTCAAACTCTACTCTGAGATCTTCTCGTGCAGTCTGTCGCGACTATAACATATGTTGGACTTTTTGCAGCATTCTGTCACATTTTAAATTAAGTCATGTAATTCTTGAGCGGCGTTAAGGCTTCCCTTCCCATGCTCTTGCATGATATCACTGACGGACATATTATATCACCCACACAACAATTACACAAGTTTCGGACAAGTCATAGGTTTAAAACCTACGGATCCTTTGGTATGTTCGTAAACATTTGACGAAGTCTATCCCACGTGTGGAAAGCGACACACAGGGTCCAATTAATGGTTCCAAGACCATATACGTCAATTTCACGAGATATTGTCAACATGTTAGATCTGTCACGGATCACATTAGCTAACGTGCCTATTCTTAAGTCAAATAGATGACGTCAGTATTTTTGCCAGCCTCGTTCAAATATGCGTGTAAGATTGCATGATATCGTCTTAGTCGATGAGACTGTGTTTGTTTCCATCCAGCTCGCCAGTGGCAGAAGCTTTATAAATGATAGAAGAGAAATCGTCAGAAGCTTTTCAATGATCAATCATGATTCAACGCTTGCTTTGTTGTTTCTTTCACAGTATCATGTCAGTAATGGACAAGGTAAATTACGTATATACAAGAACTCGCTAACCATTGCTAATGTGGCCAGTAGATACAAGTAAACAGAGCCATTGGTATGAAAAGATTATGTAGGTGTCACATATGCTCTCAAGAGCATTTATGCACGGGGACCACTATCGCGCAAAAGATGGCTATAAGAATTTCTCAGATATGATGCTTTGATGTTGATCAAATATATGTACGAGTACGTGTCATATACGTCAATGTACTTTTTGGTCAAGGAAATGTAGAAGTGTCTGATCGTATCCTTGCAGAACGGTTATTGGGTCATCGATACGGACAGTAATTGTTGACGAGGCCAGGGCGGTCTCAGCAATGGGTAGCACGACTTTCATTGGTCATAGCGACATTGAATGACTGATCCGGTATATTCGGTATATGAGTGTATGATTTAGGAACTGACTTCAAGACAACCAACATGTTACCCGTTATGACTATCACCCGTTGGACCAGAGCTTCTCAGATGATCGTTTGTGCGAGTTGAATTCCAAGTCACTTCAGCAGACTCAGAACTGCCACCAGAATTTGTATTGAGATTTTCACCAATATCAGTCGTAAAGTGATTCACAACAGTACGATGACCAAATGCGTATATAGTGATACCATCAGGGCGCATCCATCAACTGATATCAAGCTGGGACAAACTCAACTTGTAATTCGATAAACATTCTTGTGATGTTATTGGCAGCGTATTATATTTGCCGTATGCGAGAATGCACTTCAGTTTCGAAAACAATTCAGGTAAAGGCCGTGTTTAACATTTTTTTGCTCAACCACCGATGGAAAATCTTTAGCCTATTTAAATGTTTTTGGAGGCGAGACCGTTCTGCTGTACAACCACAGTTAAGGACATTTTGAGACGCAGTCCCACATACTCTTCAATCATTTTATCCAAGCATTAGTTTTTGAACTTGTTAACAAACTTTTCTCGCGTTACCAAAGAAAGGATGTTCTTTTGGATACTTTCTGGTATCAAATATGATGAACAAACTTGGTTTTGTCGTGTACGAATACATATCATTGTTGGCCATATGTACAACAACGAGTCAGTTTTTTTGTACATCTTTATGACCCGCTCCTGAATAACCGTCTGATCATGTCATAGCTAAACCCATACATTAACAGCTTTGAAAAGTGCAGCATGAACAAACCAACATAAATTGATTTTGTCAGCGTTAGTTTTGATTTTCTTTTACTGTGAACGGCTATAAATACACCACACTACGTTTTTCAAAAACCAGGTTTGAGATGAGTTTCGATATTTGTTCTGCCTAATATCACGGACAATATCTACAAGGAATAGTTTGCGCAGATTCTCCATGGTTTTTCTAAACTCGGTATTGTTGATGAGCTAGAAACAATCCTTTACAAAGTCGTTGGTATCTTTAGTTTTCCAGTTCATATTCATCTGAATGTAATGAGTCATCCATGTTTGCTGGCGAAATCTAATCATTCGATGGATTTTGTTTGCACGCATACCGAATCGCAATGTACAACCGCCGATATCGCAGGTGTATTACATAATAGTTTTTGGTCCTATGACTTAGCATCATTTTTTTGCATTTGTGTCCGGACTCATCAACGATCGAGAAGTGATGTTGGGATAACCATGTACCGGACTCCGACAGCGCTTCTGGTGTCAGCAGATAATCATTGTGTTCTTCATGTAAATTCTCTGGATATTCCAGAAACACTTCAAAGTTTGCGTGATCATTGTTGATCTTATAATCATGAACGTTTTTTATTAGATGAATGTTCGCAAAAATCGATCCACTGAAATCCCTCATTCGGAAGCAGATGCATCATGCCACTTTTAAAGGTTTTTCGCATCTAGGTACATGATGTAACTTTTAGGGTCAACATGGTCATTCCCGTCCACGTTTCAGCTCTCAGCACGAGCATATCAATGACATTGACTTTAAACAGATGCTAATCAATGTCGCCTAGCATTTACAACTGATTTTGCGTTTGGTGAACAATACATCCCATTTAATACCCGGCGACGAGAAGTAATGTGCAGTATCGAATTTGTACAAATGCATTGCAGTATCATTATACTTTTTCAAAACGCATAAGCGAAGAAAAACTTATCAATGCACATATACAGATCGTAGTAATTGCCAAGGATTTTGCATTTAAATGCAAACCAAACTTTTTCTTCATCATCGTAATATTTATCTGAAATACGTTCACGCGACAACGAAGAATAAAACGCTTCGATAGGTGGCAACTGAGTTCCAAAACAATTTGTACAGTGAATCACATAATAGTATAGATATACGCCTTGGTTCTGTCTGCAGGTTTTTGATGCTTCCGCACGGTGGACAGTATTGATGATTTATTAGTAAGTTCTCGACGTCAAATGTGTGAAGCTGGCATTTTCTGGGCAGGTCATGATTATCACTGGACGGATATAACGACAAGAAAACCTCCTAAGGAAAAACGTTTTCAAAGTTCTTTACATTCATAACTGACCTTGATGTGACCTACGTGTGTGTTACTATGTAACTAACTCCTCGAAACGACTGAAAGGATGAGAGATGTACGTTGACATGCCCAAGTCTTTCGAATCTATCTCGATCCTTTATTAATGTAATTCTCTATAGTTTCATGAATCCTTTCAAGGTTTCTGCCAATTTTCTCGCTGATAACACTGATCTCGCTGTGGGTAAGGACTACGCCCTCACTACTATGAATCCATGGTTTATAGTAGTTAAAACCAGCATTGTAAAGTATTAGCGGGATGACCAGATGAGGGCGAAGGACAATGTCTACTTTAACTCCAACATGACTAAATTTGTATAACATCGAAACCATTTTGGAATTATATTTCTTAATAGATGTCGAGTGTCTCTTCCTGGTTTGTAAGCGGGTGGGATAATTGTCACGTATTAGTTATAATTGTTATGTTTTGCACGAACATAGCTGCTTCAATAAAAAGTACCAAATGCAAGACTACAACTACGGCTTAATTATACTCGTTTAATATTATAACGATGTTATTTTTTCTTACACATCTGGATTATTAGATAGTATGCTAACATGCAAATTGGTTTAGTTATTGTGTCTTTGTTTTATTGCCTTTCTAACTGAAGTGGTAATCGTTTGTGATAGATTCAGAGCAATTATGGGGCTCATTAATTCTAGTACGTATGCCCTTCTCATAACAAATGTAATGTATGTTGATTCCTGTCATGCAAGCCATTTGAGCTGAGGTACCGTAGGCATGCATATACAAGGGAGAAGAGGCTTCTCTAATTAAAGACCCATTCTAATTTTTGAATTGTATAAGGATCAGAAACTTCAATCATATATGTCATTTTTGTTTTCTTCTATATGATTAAATAACGTTATTGTACAGCCGCTTGTGTTTGTACTATGTATATTTTGAAGCGTTCATAAAAGTATTCACGTACAGATTCACAGTGTCGGCAAAATTGGCATGTGACCTGACTCCGATACCACACTTAAAACATGACCCTTGGACCATGGAATAAGACCATTTTTGTTTATTTGCAGTATACATAATGACATGTTCTACCACAGAGTTCGTATTTTCCAAAGAAGACAAATTTGCACTTATTAAGCACTAGTGATGTGACTTTATATGCATACACGCAACCATTTATAATATCGGTGATAACACTGTAGTTTCTTGTTTAATTTTGTCATAAACCTCCATTTGTGTATTGTTCAAAATCCCGTGGTCTCTGCGTTAGAAAACGTAACAAAATGCTGCAAATCAGACCTTATAAAATAATTTATTTAAGGCAGCTTTTAGCAGAATTAAGTTTGCTGTGCCGGAAAAAAATGTCCTTCAAAAGACGTCCTCGTCATTGACCTATTTCTGAGGACAGCTCCAACATACCTTGTGTCAGCCGGACGTACGTTCCTAATAATGTCAAATATCTTACATATTTCACCAAATTTCACCAACACTTTTGGGTTATTTAAATTTGATCTTAGCGTCTACTGGTCTTCTCATATACGTGAACCGCCTGACCTCATTATCGTAGTATAATGCTTTGTAAAACAAATATTGTTGATTGCTGACTTCGGATAATATTCTCGTTTAAAGCCCAAAACGTTTTTTTTTTTCATCAAATATTTTATTCAATTCTTCTCTTATGAGCTTAAAATTAATCTGCATATTCGCTTTAGTTTTATTTGCCTAAAATTGATGCTTAAGTATTTAGTTCCATTTCTAAGGTGATTGCTAGTTTGACCAATTTATCAACGTGTTTTGCAACTGGTTTTGACAGTGAACATACCATTTTGTATGCCTGATACATTCAAGATACGGGATATCTTAGTTTATCCACTTCACTTATAATATTGCAATCATTTAGTAAGGTAATACCGATGTATATAATACCATGCTATATATTATACAACACCCTGTGCACATTGCTGTGGAAGCAAAATAGACAAATTATGTGATACAAGTATAGATACAATCATAATACTGGCTGCCGATATGCAGAACGGATAGGTAACAAACACAGGAACATTGTTGATATATTAACGACATTATAGGTCAGTAGTATCAAATTGTTGTGTGACCCTTTATTGGTGGCCCTTTGGGGTACAGACATACATCGTAGAGCTAACCCGACATGAATGAGTCATATAATACGTAATTAAAATTCGTAAACAATCAATTGTCGCATATAGGCTAAGTAGGGCGTGGGGACAGTACAAGGACATGTAACAGGGATCCAAATGGGACAAAAAAAGACAGAAACACAATCTCATGCTTCAGTTCATATGTACATATCCACATGTCAATATTCAACGTCACTAAGCTCTCTGGAATACACCACGTATAATATTCGCGATTAGTGACAATCGTATCAGAAAACAGAACTGTACGACGTATGCTATTCTAAATCATGCAGCTGCATACAGGGATTAGCTGATCAGTATGTAATTTGTTTTAAAATTAGGGTTTTTGTTTTCTTAATTTGAACCACAATCTTGTCTTGTGGAAAGTACATTCTCTCTCATTAGCAGAAACACATACCGCAATTACAATATGTCTAACACTTATAAGCTTATTCTGTCTATCTTCTATTTATGCGTGTCACGGAATTATATAAATTTATTTCTTTGTTAAGTAAATGTACACGGGTTTCGTTGTGTACAACGATAC
>QKMX01024961.1:0-10810 GCA_003401595.1 Venustaconcha ellipsiformis
AGAGAGAGAGAGAGAGAGAGAGAGAGAGAGAGGGGGAGTTATGATATTGATATTTCGTCTTTTCGTTAGACAGAAAATACATCCATGTACATAAGAAGTTTAATGATCATTTTAAAGCTCCATAAATCGTGAAAATGCAGGGAACGCCATTGAGAAGCACAGCTTCCTTGCTATTGTAGAGTGAAGACTTAAACTAAATCAAATATTTTGTCTGGCAATATTGGAATATTTAAAAAAAGAGGAATCACCAGTTATAGATTTTTTTGTTGGATTTTTGGGTGAGGTGTGTTTATCAAAATATAAAATTTAAATGTGCTTCGTAAAAATTACTTGCTAAATTTTTAACATTCATGGAAATTTATTTTGGCAGATATTTATACAGCTGGCGTTGAAAGGTGCAAACAGAATTTCCAGAGTTTGGAAAATAGGTGCCTAGACAAGCTTCCGATAATTGGAAAGTTGCTTTGCCTTCCCCTGAAGCTGACCATCATTTGTAACCTTGTGAAGTGTAAGGTTATTATTTTGAGTCTCCGTCAGTTTCACAATTCGAGTACAGTATTTGTTTTGTTTTAACGAAATTTTAACTTTAACGGCCTAAAGGTGTATCGAACTGGATTAGGAGACCGACGTTCAACTAAATGACCTACCACGGATCCTTCGAGTAATGCCATTATTTGGATTTAAAATGACAGTCAAAATAGTTGTGATGGTATAACTGGTAGAAATATTATTCTTTACGAGAAGAATATTCTTTGAAAACAGTCTTGCAATCAATACGACTAACAATCATATCACTAGTCGGGAAAATCGTTAACATTTTTAAGTGTTAATTTATAAATTGTAAGATTCCGTTACCTTACATTATACAAAATTAATTCTTGGTGACAAATGCATTTAATGATTCGTAATCACACAATAGAACAGTAACTACCAAGTATGTTGGTCAATGTGATTATTAATTTATATTTATGCACATTTATCAGTTGCATTAACACGTGACCATTGATTGCAAATGAGGAAATAGAGTCTGTTTGACGATAAATAAAATTACTTGTACATATATTAGCTGATTCAGTTGACACCCATCAGCATTAGCAATGGCATAAATAATAAAGTATGTAAAGCATTCAAACATTTAGCGTATACTTGAGAGTAACTTTACATTTACCATGTTAATATATTCCACTTCCTTGACAAACAAATTCTAAAAACAAACTGCCCGGCTGTCTAAGATATACGCAGATCTTAGTGATAGAGACGTCCATCATGTCTCATCTCCGGTGACATTACTATAATCAGGATTTTACTGAAAACTCCATCCCTCGAAGATCGGACCAGATTTTATACAAATGACATTTATGCCGATTTTGAGTCAGACAAACCAGCCGTCTGTCCAGGCACATTCAGTCGGTGGTCCAGGCCATCCCAATTTTCACGACATATTCTCAAAGCAGGGCTCGTGAACTAGTCAGAGCAGAACATAAGGTCAATCATCGCCAAACAGAAGGTGGAGATTGTGCAGATAACAAAATCTCCTGGATTTTAATCAAGACCTTTTCTATTTCAGCAGACGAACGGCAAGTTGAGACCGATCATCTATCTCTGCGTCTGAAACAATACATTTTACCGCCAAAATTCAATCTGATCGACACGTATTTTCATGTGCCTATCCACCCTTGGGACGGCTTAGCTCGACACGGTTTTCGATTCAATGTCCTATGTTATTTCCCAATATGAGCCCTTTCGCTTTTACCAAGATTATGGAGTGTGTCATCACCCTTTTGCATGCACTTCATCTACAACGAAGGCAGCGAACCATCACCACATCTTCCAAACATATATGGTTAGTTCAGTTCCACTCCAAGACAGGAACGATTTTCTTTCACTTTTAAATCGTCTAGGCTATCTTTTGAACTGGGAAAATCCAATATTCTGTCCACCTGGTATGGAATTTCTTATCAATCTCAGTGGGCTACTGCTTCTCTGCGATCGCGTAGCCAGGATCGTAGAACCGGGGTCGAGGAGTCCATTTCCAACAATACTTAAATTTCGGCTAGAGACTTCTTTTTATGCGCCCCTTACATATTATATTGCAAGGTCAGAGTCGCCCATTGGCCGGCATCCTCGATCAACAAGTCAAGATCACGCCTAATGTTCCATAATTCCTGGGTCATTATCGCACCTTGGGTTGACTGATATTGGAGATGACTCAAGAGAAGCCCGAAGCAGAAATGATAGTATGTACCTGTTGCCGGAATTCCCTACGGATTACCTACCTCCTCAAACAGGGACATCAAATCACTCGACCTATGTGTTCTGATTTGGCAGTTACTACGTTGGTGCGAGGGACACATCATCAATGTTCAACATGTTCCTGGAAGACTCATTGTCCTGACAGACACAGTACCAAGAAAAGGTCAGGTCGGTTACACAGAATGGTTCCATCAGTCTTTCTTCGGATTTCCCCACTTTGGAGACGTCCGGCCATAAAATAATTTGCGATAAGGTGGACTCACTAGTTGTCCACTAGTTGCTCATCGTCGTCTCACCAGTTCTAGACACAGACGATTAGGTAAATCATCAGAGTTCTGGGCCTGCGCCTACCCTCCCACCGTCTTGGTAATGAAAATAATCCAGAAGTTACGGGGTCAGAACTGCAAAATGTTCAGATAGCCCCTCTCATGGGATAAGTACTGGATCTTAGATCCACCCTGCCCAATCTTCTCAAACAGCCACGGTCTCAACTGTTCTACCCCTTCCCGGGCCGTCATCTTTTTGTCCTGACAGCCTTGCGGAACAAACAAATTAGACCTTCTATTGTGTATAGATTCTTGTGAGCTAGAAGGATTGTCAGGAAGAATAACGTGTATTCAGGGAATGGTACCAAATTAACAGCATTGTCCCTCTGAGTGCCTAAATTTCGAAATTGGCCGATTATTTTCTCTGGGTCTTCGAGAGAAAAAAATCTAAACGTGATTCCAATTACTATCAAAGGCTACTGTTCAATGGTCTCTGATACATTCATACATCATAGCAGACACAATGTCAGTCATAATAAAGACGTATAGGATTAGCTAGCTAATTTTTATTTGCGTCGACAAAATTTAATCAGCCTGTTTCTTAAAGAAAATCTATCCTGAGTTCTTACACGACTCAACTTAAATAAAATCGAGCCTGTATCCCCCGCATCGCTGAAGTTACTATTCACATAAAGCATATTTCTTGATAGTCTTGGCCTCATCATGTAGGGTCAGTGATTATGTTGACCAGAACTATCTTCATCTCAGATCAGATGACTCGTGGTCCCCTTGACGCAACCAGGCTTTGTAGCCAAACGTAGGTCACCGTCAATTGTCAATCAATGCGTTGTCATATTATTTCTCTCCTCCATAGATAAGTTGAGACGAGTGGCCATGCAAGACCCTGTTGGCGCTCTCAAGCATTGCTTGAAACCCACGGTGTCAAGTCGTACCAAGCCCTAAAGACTTAGGATATCACTCCTCAAGCCCTATCTTCGTGGCTGAGGTGAACTATAAGCTCTGCATACACTGCAAGCTCACTAAATAAGAGTCGTCTCAATAAGATTTCATGTCATGAGATTAGAACGATCTCTACGATGCTCGCGTTCGAACGCAAGGTTTCGATCCGAGACATAGTAAAAGTGGTTAGCTGGCATGCAGAGTCAACCTCCTCGAGATTTTGTCTCAGAGATTTAGCTTCGCACTGACAAATTATGGATCCGGTGGGTCCTGTGACTGCGGCCCAGATGACAACCTGACCCACCTGATAGTCGACATAGCCTTTTATCTTCGATGGATTCACCAGATAAATTTTGTAGGTAAGAAGATTTTTAATACTCATCTTCTTAACCGATAGAGGTCACAATCCTTTGATCTTAGACTGTGTTGCTTCTTTGTTACGAGCACTGGTTATCGTTCACATGAGAAATCAAGTCATAATTTCCTTGGATGACACCCGAGGTGAAGGCGGAATGATCGTATTTCCTTCCTCCTATTTCTATTCTTTTGCGCTACTTAGGAGTACTAATATTTAGTATATATGTAGAAGGTGTTATTTTATTGTAATATATGCCATAGTTCAGTATGACATGGCTCAGATAAATACAATGATAGATTTTCCTTTTAATCCACAATGCAGGAGTACTTTGGTTAGTGTGAACTAGATCACCTACAATATTGGGAATTACCATTTGGTTGTCTCTACAAGACAATCCTACTTAGAAAACCATTTGTAAAGGAATTATTGTGTCTAACAAAATATTGAATGCCAACAGAATAACTCATTGAGTTGTATGTACGTCATCATGGTGCATTGGCCCTACAAAGAATTATTTTCTTGTGTTACGTTTAAAGTGATTCCTGGTGCAATAGGTGTCAGTTGCGACTCCGCAGATCTGGTGAATCCGGCATTTGGCGAGGCTTATGACGCTTCAAGTCGGGCAACTGATCAGATGGATCAACAGTTTGACGTTAACATACAGTACAAGGTAAGCATACCTCTGACATTTGCCCATTAACAATAAAGAACTGTGTTTTTTTTTACATTTCATCTTTTAGTTATATACGCTATTATTAAAATTTCCTAATTCAATTTTTTTCAGAATGCTGAATAGCTAGCAGCTGTTTTAGTTCAAACGTTATAGTACTCATTTGTGCGAGCGATTATTATAATTATATATTCTGGCGGAAAACCTGTTGAAAAATCACAGAATGTCTTATGAGTTCGTCTTTTTGTCTGTCTTTCCTACTCTCCAATGTCTTGTACATTATTTGGTAGAAAAACGTTATTGAAAATAATATTATTTTAGGATATTTGCTGCTTATTTTTTTATTTATAAGAATTTCATTATGTAGATGAATAAAAAGTATCGTAGTATATAATGAACTAAACAAACTACTTTGCGTTGAACATTTGCTGAGCATCTATTGTCAGTTCTTTATTTTGTTTTTAGTTTTTAAATATTGCCCAAACTTCATTGAATTCTGTGATCGAGCTATAAAAGTAATAGAACACTAAAAGGTCATATAATGCATCAATTACTAACGTATGATTTCGGTTAATAGAATGATTCATCGGTCACATAAAAATAAATAAACGCCTTAGACAGCAGCTTCGGTGAATATCCGACAATCTTGTATCTACTCCATAAAAAGTCAGTAGTTGAGTTGTGTGCCTAATGTTTTAGATGCTGGTTGAATTATATGGAAGAATATGTATATAAAATTGAAGATAGATAATAGATCAATAATTAGCTTTTTTGATGTCTTAAGTCTTCACATTGTACACTAGAGTCGATATATTTTTATTAACTTCATCGAACAATAAGTTTGAATATATTTGTAATTAAGCCGCAATGATTTGAGCATTATAATTGTACCTATTCAAATGAAATATTAATTAGGGCTAATGTCCCTCTTTAAAACGCGACAGGGGCCCCGATTGGCTCGCATTTACCGCCCACTGCCATCTCACCAGTGTCCACGAAAGTTCGAGTCTGGGTCTTGGCCAATTTGAGCTTTTGCGAAAGTTTACCTGTAGAGTCCCTTTTGTCGGTGGTTCTTACCAAGGTTTTCCTGGTTTCTTCCTCCATAACTTATACTGGCCGCAAAGGACTGAGAAATGTCGTTAACTCCATATCAACAACAAGAAAACGCGACATATTATTAATGGGTCTCTATTTAGATAAAGATGTTGAGATAGAGTTTACACTAGACTATTTTAAATAAATAAAAATTGAATGTATAGAGAATTTCATTTTGTTATGGACAAAGATATTAATAAAAAAAGTTGTACCGGATATATATTTTGTTTTTCATTAGATTGAGCAAACTCCAGAGGATCTGGACTATTCCAGCGCCGAGGAGAGGCGGAAGAAAACAATGCATGAATTCAATCAAAGTCGCACATGGGTGGATTTTGTCATCACGTGCTTAAATCGACTTTTGGCTTTTAGCTTTGTTCTCGTCATTTACAGGTAAAGACAGACATCGGCATGCTGTCACATTATTGAACTGCGATCACTCATTCAGTTTCAAATTTAAGGGGTCAGGATTTGCATAGTATATTCTTTAGAAACAAATATTTAAAATAGAAGGACAGATGTTTCCAAAATGCTCAATATAAATTTACGACGCTAAATACGCTGATGAAATACTATTTAAACTTTAGCCTGGCAAAGTCAAGAAACTCAAGTCTCCTCTCTCTATCGAAATAGTTTAGGCTTCTTATATTAAATTGTATAACGGTATTGATATGGATGCTAGACGTAAAACTATGGCTAGTGTTCAAGTTACCTGTTCTTAATGCGTGAAATATATTATCACATACAAAATGTTTCGACTCGTGTTTATTTTATTACCGTCATTAAATTATAGAAAAAATGAAAATAATTGAATCTGATCCTTGGCACCTACAAGCGTTAAGCCTATAAATAAAAAAATGTCGGACTCATTTCACCAAAATAAGGGCTAAAAATTCAACTTAAGACATTTGCATGCTCAGTTTTAAGTCAAGCTTACATTTGATCCAATCACATGTTTGGAATCAAGACTTAAGTTTGTACCAAAACTTGACTTGAGTGATTTTAAAATGAGCTTGATTGTTAATAACTAATTCGGACATAGATTGACTAATCAAGTATAAGTCCAGATGTAGTAATTAATATGAATAGATGAAATTGGAACCTAGTGTGATAAATGTTTTACCTTAATCTGCAAAACTGATTTATAAAACCTTTTAACTCATGCTTTTAAGTTCGAATAGTACTTACGCCTCGAACAGGAATGATTGGTTATAGCTTAATTTTCCTTTAAAACATGATGGAGAAGCTCATTTTGAACAGCATTTATACGTCAAAATGCATATTTATTGTTTTCAATAATGATGATTATTAGCGTGGATTGTATTTTAATTTTAGATTTGTCTTTCCTAAATCCACTTAATCTAATATCTACAAAATGCGTTGTTAATAAAATAAAATACACAATGCATGGAAAAAGCTCTTGTAAGTTCCTATTAGTTTATTTCCTATCCAGTTTGCAATCATAATACTAGAAGTGGATTAAAATGCATTTCAACTAAGGTACGGTAACAAAGAAAATCTTTAAAATGAGTCATGGTCATCGGAAGATATGCTTGAGTCCGTTAAAATTTAAACTGGCATTTAATTGAGCTAAAGTTTCCATGGGCAAATCTCTAGCAGACATTTCTTGGTTTAAGTCATTAACATGATTTGCATATTGGGCTTAGCATCTGGATATAAGGGACAAAAATATCATTCGAGTTAACGTGTGATCACGTCCAGCTTTTGACCAGAAAGAAAGAGAAAATATAAAACACCGATGAAGAAACAAATGAATTATTGAGTAATTAGCGCTGTCATTCTTCATGGATGTACTATTTGTGTCTTTTATATTGGTTTCGAAATTTACAATTATTAATTCGACATATTTCAGGGCTTACAAGTACAACAAGAAATATCTGACTGACTTCCGGTACGACAATTGTTATGTAACCAATTACTTCCGGCAAATAGATGCAAGGCGTCTCGTACAGGTAAAGCTATAAAATATGTCATACTATAATAACGCAAAGTAATTTCTTTTAAAACAACAGACGTATCACATAACTTAAAAAAGCGATGTTTTAACTCTATCTTTAATACGATTATACGCGCATCATAACAGATTTATTTGGTTTTCACACATACAATTCACATATGTAAATACTGTATTCTGAAGAAAAAAATAAAACTTTTATTTTTAAGTTTCTTTTCTCACAGACATAAAAATATAGTTACTTCAACATAAAGAATGATTGACCAGGTTTATGATATCCTTCTTTATATTCGGACAATGTCTTAAATTAGAGTTGACAGACCTACAGGTGAAAATACTCAAGATTTTTATATTATCGAAAAACAATATATTAGTTTACAATTTGAAAAAAAAATAGTTGGTAGAATTGGGTGAGGCCTATCTTTTCCTTGGGGTGGGGGTGTTGGTGCTTGATAGGGACATACAATATGTATTTTTATTTTATGCTAGATCGCAAATTACTGAATTTACCAAGGAAAATAAAATCGACAATTCATCGGAGTGAATTACGACAAATAATTTCACTACCTCGTCCATAACAAGATAAGAATGAAATCTGAAACTATTCTTCGATGATTACAAAGCTGTGGTAGAATGCTACCTTGTGTCAAAATCGACTCCATTTCAAATCCAAAAAGGCTCAAATGTTTTGTATGTGCTATTGTAATTTGAATTCGGAAGTAGAATTAAGCATCTGTTTACATTTTCTGTGTCAATAATCAGAAAATACAGCAAAACATTAATGGTAAAGCGTGGATATCATTGGAGATTAAGTATTCCTGTTTTTATCTGTTTTATAGACTACGCACACATCACATCTGGCTAGCCAATACGTTTGAGCATAAAAAAATGCTTTCTACTAATGAATAACGGATATATTACATATTTTGTGTAAAATATATAAGTGTTTTCACCCGCTGGATGAAATATGTAATTTACTGGTTTCAGGGAAAAACCTATATATCTTTGTCAAATTACTCCCTAAAGCATTAACAAATATATCGATATATTTTTACAGTGAATATGTTATATTTTCTTACGTTTTGTTTCAGAAGAAGAAAACATTGCTGCCATTGAAAAAGACAGAAGCGAATGAATGTATATCCCCATACAGTTTAAAAATGATGAAAGTTGAAAGGAGAAAATTGGTCAGTATGACAAATATATCATTCTCTTCGATATATACTCTACGAGGTTTTGATTTCTCTTGCTATATAAAGTATAAAGTGTTGATATGTTACCTAATTGTTGAGTAGATGACTTACATGTGGACGTGGTTGTTTCACAGAGCTAAGCACTAAAGTAGCTTTGACCATAAATTATATTTTACACCAAATACTGAGTTGTTAATGCAGTCTTTATTGAGCCATTACCGAGATAATACTGATGGAAAGACTTCATGAAGAATTTGTTTTCAAATATTGGGTCATTCTCGAAAGAGTTCAAAATTAGTTCTAGCTGGTAATCGCCGATTTTGAAATACCGGTAGGGGTATAAAGTATTAAATCGCCCATTTTGAAATACCTCTATGGGTATGAAGTATTCAATTGCCCATTTTGAAATACCGGTATGGGTATGAAGTATTCAATCGCCCATTTTTAAATAACGGTACGGGTATGAAGTATTCAATCGCCCATTTTGAAATACCTGTATGGGTATTAAGTATTCAATCGCCAATTTTCAAATACCTATATTGATATGAAGTATTAAATCGCCAATTTTTGAATACCTGTATAAGTATGAAGTATTCCGCTTCAGATACACAAAAGTTGGAAATGGGATTTACAATGGTAGGTGTTCATTTAGGGTTAATGGCTTCTTCCGGGTTCTCCAGTTCTTCCATCATGACAAACCACATTACGACATCTGAGCCGTCGAGGGCGTGTTTGTTTGTTTAAGTTAGAAGAAAGTTTTATGCAAAAGAAGACGTAAATAAAGTTTAAACTTTAAAACAAAATTAAACAATATTCATCAATTTTATTTATCAAACCGTTTTTGGATTTGTTAAATTTCCTAGGGTAGAGGAACGTTTATTCTTTTGGCGAGAGCGTTCTTGGCGGCCATGATCTTCAGTACTGACTACCTGCTGTATAGTGCCCTGGATATCATTCGGAGATACAGCAAAGTCGATTACAAGCAGACTGGTACTCCATTTATATATTTACCCTGTTGATACTATTGTAGAATTGGGTACAAAGGACTGACGAATTCCGTTATAGACATGTGCAAACTTGGGTGCAAATGACTGACGAACTCCGATTCTAGATATTAGTAATCCATTGGTAGACTGGCCGTCTCTGCGGTCACGGGTAAAACTAAAAGTTTACGACAAGTCTTATCAGAAACAGTACTTTTTGGATCAGCTATCTTGTTTTGTTCGTATATTTAGAAATTTTAGTAGCCATACGTGTACAGATTGAATCATGGCAAATTGCTGCATATAAACATAGTCTGTATGAAATAGTGCAAGGGTTGGAAGGGCTAAAGGTAAAATTGACCTCTGTGTGATGCTTATTTTCAACAGGTTTAAGTTTGAATTGTGGAAAATGTAATCAATGCCAAAATTCAGCGCCACAAATCGTATGTTAACATACATATTAATGTAGGTGAGCGTGGCACCACAGTTAATACAAGGAAATATGTCTAATGAGAAAACAGTTCAAAAATGTACACCACAGATATCGAGTTTTATGCAGCATTTGTTTTAACATAAACGATTATGTAAAAAGAAATTACCATTGAATGAGAGTTGCCCAGTGTCATAAATTTTATTTCAACAACAAAGGTTCAGCTTTTTGATGAGACATCGTTCCTTTAACATCTTTTGCAGGCATTAACCATATCGATATACAAGTAGGAGGGAAGGGGTTTATGAGTGACGTTGTGAGACTATTCCTAGAGGCATTTAACACCAAGCATGACCTAAAACAAGTGACTACAAATTATGGTAGGTTTTTTAGGTTCTTCCAGTTTTTTTAATTTCTTTATTTATTGATTTCATTTCTAAACAAGCGCAAAAAATTATGAATGGTATGGCGAAAATTGGAACCTTAAAATATTTAGTTACAGTTTGCATAATAAATTGCCTTTGAAGTAATTGCTTTTGGAAATAGGTCTTTAATTAAATTTCACATCATTTCATTCTTCCAAAGATAATTTGATGGCTTCATTATAATAGTTTCTCATGAAATATA